>JAHKKF010509201.1:0-12012 GCA_019740295.1 Labeo calbasu
TTTTTGCATTTTAGTTCATGTTATGCACTAATCTAAACTAAACAAAAAATCTGAAGTCCAAAGAGCACAACAAATGCAAAAATAAACAAATAAATAAATAAATATTTTTTTTATTCAGAAAATGAAAACACAATAAGCTAGTACATAAATAAATAAACTATAATCGATTATTAGTTAGTTGATAGTTGATTTAAACTGAGCATAAAATTGACAACAATCAGACAAATAGGTGATGATTTGCAATTAATTTACCCTCACTGATTCATTAATAAGTGAATATTAACAGCTTTTTTAGCCCATTATTTCATTGTAATAAGCCCATTCTTTAGCCCATTTTTCTTTAATATAATCATAATAAATTCAAAGTCCAGAAAGTATAAATATGAGACAAATATAATTTTAAAAGCAGATCATGAATGCTTTTAATATATTATGATGATACTGTATGACAAAAAAAAAAAAACAGCCATATGCATTCTCTTAAATATGAATTTTAGATTTTATTTGACCAAAAAAAAAAAAAAAAAAAGACTCTGGTAGAATCTTCCTTATTGGCAGTGTAATTTATGGGTTGCTATATATGTTAAAGCTTTCTGTAAACTCACCAACAGGGGTTCATAAAAAATCTTGTTTGCTGTTGCCTAAGATACAGATACTGTGAGCTTATCCGGACTTCATGTGTAAATAAGCTGTTTGTTCACAGGCGCTTCTAGTAGTTAATATTCTATGTGCTGCGCATTGAAATTTGCCATTCTCCCCGACGTCATCTTTTTTTCAGTGAGCTGCTTGCGCACAGAAAAGCGTGCCTCTCATTAACCATAGAAAGAGAGCTTTATTGGTGCTGACTGCAGTCATCTTTACACATTCACAAACAGACTCAACACTGAATGCAAAGGCCATTGCAGCAATCCGTAGTCCTGGTCAAAGGCCCAGAGTGTGATTCCAGGCGATTTAGTTGAAAATGATGCATGAATAGCTTGTTGAAATGTAATTAATATGTGAAACTCATGCATCATTTATAAAGAGCTATGATAGAGATGTTTACAGATACACTGGATAAAGAAATGTCTAAAAAAAATCCACACCTAAATGAAATCAAGGTGTGAAACATCTCAGTAGAGAGGTTAGATTGCAGTTTGATTTCAATTTGTCTATATACAAGGTCTAAAAGATACCACTAATGAAAGTCCTTCAAATTTAACCAGTTAACTTGTAAACCCCATTACATATTTTAGCTATCATCCTAAATTAGATATCATTCGATTTTCTATAGATATATCTCTCATGTCTCTGTGTAAATATTCGCTGAGTTTTGGTTCATTTTAGTGACACGTTATAAAAAGATATGCGTGGAGACTGAGACGGCTCAAAGCGCACCCTGTTTATTTCCTTTATTTTACAAAAGCACAATGTTTTGTTGATATATGATATTTAAACATTCACAATTAATTCTGTGAAAACCATTTTGAATGCAGACATTGTATTTCCATCAAAATGTTGCTTGAAATACCTTTTTCAATTTTCAAGTGTCAGATTGCAAAATTTACTAGAATATCTTATAATCAAAACTTTTTCTAATCTTTACAGAA
Source organism: Labeo calbasu (assembly GCA_019740295.1). Lineage (NCBI taxonomy): Eukaryota > Metazoa > Chordata > Actinopteri > Cypriniformes > Cyprinidae > Labeo > Labeo calbasu. The sequence goes on from JAHKKF010509201.1 coordinate 1,590, forward strand.
CACTTATTGTTGGAAAGGTCTGAGTTTCAAAGTTCCATATTCTGTGACTATTTTGTGAAATAAAATAAAATAAAATAAAATAAAATAAAATAAAATAAAATAAAAGGTGGCTATTTTTGGCATAGCACCTAAGCAAAATATGACAGGAATCTCAAGTTTTTTTGAGTGATATCCACTTCAAATTTGAAACATAACTTACTCAGGCATGTGGCTTTACTTTTATAGCAATTACAGATTCTAAAATATTTGTTAAATATTTATTTTATGTAAAATTTTAGTAAAGTAAAAATTTTTAGCACACTACATTTTTACAGTAAACCTAAACATCTATGCCATTTTTACACTTTAATTTTTTTAAATGCTTTCACTTTAGCAATCATTTGCTGATTCAGATTCAGATCCAAAAGTTCAGATTCTCACATCTATGTTCAAAAAGAGGGGAGTGACAGTTAATATTATTTCCCCTGTTATAAATTATATTACTATTATCAGAATAACATTTATTTGATTACAGAATCATAAATATTCGTAATTCGCTTTATGTGTTGCGTTATGTTATTTATGTATTCATTAATTTCATTTATTTATTTAGATTTTGTACAATACTAAAACTATGTTCCCTTCCAAATCTCAATAGGCCCTTCACAGGTAGTTTGATTGACAGGCAATCTGACCAATCATAATGCAGAATCTGAGGAGAGTGGATTAATGTCGGTATCCTTGAACCTGAAAAATGATGTGTATTGACGTCTCTCCATTGAAACAATGTACCTTCTGATGTTCATTTATGTTTTATTTCAGTAGTAAAGAGGAAGTGATGATCAGTTCATGTGCAGCTTAAACTGAAGCGCTACACCGATCTGTCACGACACATTAAAGAGTCACAAAATGGTTTTTATCGTTTAAATTTCTTTAAAAAAGACAGAATTTGAAGGGTGAGACTTTGTTTCACACGTAAAGTAACCTGCTTTGTCAGCACATTGTCCCTTTCCTCTTTGCTCCATGATGTATGTTTCACAGTGTGAGAACATGATGTGTGGCGTGAATTAGGTTTACAAAATTAAGGTTGAACTGGCAAATCTACTAAAAAAAAAACACTTAATGAACCCACTGACTATTCTAGAACATGTTTTGTATTTCTCTAAAGCTGATGGGTTGGTTGATTTAGGGTTTGGATTGGTTTAGTACTTTACTTTTTAAAAAGTCTCTCCAAATTCTTACCTGCGTGTGGACGTACCCTTCCCTTTCTGTCCGATTTATCATCCATTCCCCTCAGGATTTACTGGTCCATTCACATTTGTTCATTTAATGGAGCGATTCCTCTTTCCTACAGCATATGTTCAGGAAAGTGAGGGTCAATTTATGAGACTGACACTGACAGATTCCTCAATACTAAAGCCCAGAATTTACAGCACGTCTAAAATCAACCCTCTACCTGACCATTCAGTCGTCTTTATTGGTCGCGGCTTTTCGAGTGCCTGTAGTGCTCGCTTTGACCTTCCACAGCTCAGCATTGGAGTCTTAAGTTGTAACTTTACAAGAATTATTACATTTTGTAACAGTAAAGAAAAGGCTAAGGTCACATTGTCTGCAGCAAGAAGAAGAAAGAAGAAAAGAAGAAAATGTGTTCTCGCTCAGATATACTAAATTCACTTCCATGCAAAAAAAAAAAAGACCTGATGATTATGAATTTTTTAATAAAGACATTAAGTCTCATTTTGTCATTAATTGATTTGCAGAGTAAATAATTCAGTCTATCACAACACACAAAAATAGCCTAATCATCTTAGTGAACCGAATCAAAAAGCCTGATTCATTTCAAATGTTCAAAATCCCTACTATTTGCATGCGTTTATTACTATCAAATTAGCTCAGGATAAAAGATACTTTGTACTTTGGTTTAGCAATTAACCATACATGCACATTAATATTACTCAGCACTGAGGTAAACATTTTAATATGCCATTTTGCTCAGAAAGGAGTGTTTTGTGGCTTCCAGAAAGCTTTTTAAAATTGTTTGTCATTCAGTGGCATTGAATAAGCCAACAGGAATGGTTCCAATGCCATCTGCTTGAGTTGAGGAATATCAGGGCTGCTTCAGAGACTGAAAAAATCATTCTGCCAAGCGTAAGACTGACTCAAGCTGTTCACAACAAAAAACTCCATGGCTTTTGCCCTACATTTGACCCTCTGTGGAACAGCTTTCCAAATCTGTACTCTATACAGTACCTGTTATTTCAAAAGACCATGTCCAATCTCAAAATGCACTTTCACTGCAGTTAAAATGACTACTCTCAAAAGCATGATGCAATACCAAATACACACACACACACATAGACTTCTATAGTTTTTATATTGACCAAACGATATTGTCTATCCCCTAACCCAACCCTAACCTTAAACCTACCCCTTACAGAAAACCTGTTTGCATTGTTACATTTTCAGATAAATATCATTTACTATTTTTAATAATTTTTTTTACATTTACCATGTCAAAAATGTCAGGTTTTACTATCCTTGTGGGGACATTTGGTCCCCACAATGTAGCAAGAACAAGTACACGCACACACACACACACACACACACACACAACAAAACACAACAAAAAGAGTAAAATTGTACCTTGAATTTGATTCTGTTTAATAAAAAGAATTATTACATATTGTAACTGTCATGTGTGATTTGTGTCTGTCCTTAGACTCTTATGTTGAAGTGTTTCTGCCCCGTTGTTTCTGTCTTCACTTCCTGAGTTTAGTCCCTGTTTCCTTAGTCTGCTTGTTTGTTTCTATAGTTACCCCTGTAGGTGTTTCTATGACAATTGGCCACGCCCCCTTGTTATCTCGTTTAGCTTGTCTGTCCGTGTATTTAAACAGCTTGGTTTTCACTTGTGTTTGCTGGTCCTTGTTTCGTGTTTCCCTGTATTGCTCTCTGAATGTTCCTGCCTGTTATGTGAAGTTTATGATAGTCTTTTTGAGTTTTTGTCTTTTCTGAATTAAAGTTGTGCATGCAAGTGGATTCTCTGTCTGCTTCATCCCTACGTTACAAAACGACCAGCCCACTATGAATCCAGCAGCACAAATTATATGTCTCCGTCAAGGAGATCGGCCTATCGAGGACTATGTGACAGACTTTGTTGAGCTAGCTCAGTTGACTAGTATGGACAAGGTATGCCTGATGATATTTTTTCGTGGTGGCCTATCTGAGCCACTCAGCTCACTTATGCCTCTTCATGATCCTCACTGGACTCTGGAGTTTTACATTGATCTGGCACTCCAACTGTGGGGCTCTCCTTTTACTGTGGGAATCGCAGAGGAGGAAAGCGATACTCCCATTCTCCCTGAGTCAAGCAAAGCCACAACCTCTCTCCCTGAGTCAAGCCAAGCCACGGCCTCTTTCCCTGAGTCAAGCCAAGCAAAGCCACAGCCTCTCTCCCCGAGTCAAGCCAAGCCAAGCCACGGCCTCTCTCCCTGAGTCAAGCCAAGCAAAGCCACAGCCTCTCTCCCCGAGTCAAGCCAAGCCAAGCCACGGCCTCTCTCCCTGAGTCAAGCCAAGCCAAGCCACGGCCTCTCTCCCTGAGTCAAGCCAAGCAAAGCCACAACCTCTCTCCCTGAGTCAAGCCAAGCCACGGCCTCTCTCCCTGAGTCAAGCCAAGCCAAGCCACGGCCTCTCTCCCTGAGTCAAGTCAAGCCAAGCCACGGCCTCTCTCCCTGAGTCAAGCCAAGCCAAGCCACGGCCTCTCTCCCTGAGTCAAGTCAAGCCAAGCCAAGCCACAGCCTCTCTCCCTGAGTCAAGCCAAGCCAAGCCACGGCCTCTCTTCCTGAGTCAAGCCAAGCCACAACTGCTCCTCATGAGTCAAGTCAAGCCTCGACCACTCTTCCTGGGTCAAGACCACCTGTTCCGCCGTGGAAGTCTTCTGCTTCATTTGCTCCACCATGGAGGTTTTCTGCTCCTCTGTGAAAGTCTTCTGATCTTTCTATTCCGCTGTGGAGGTCACCTGTTCTGTCTGCTCCACCGTGGTGGTTTTTTGCTCTTCCCTGGCTCCCTGCTCCATCAATCCTGCCTCAGTCCCCAGGTCCTCTTCCTGCACATGGACCTGGCCCTCCATCCCTACCCCTGTTCCGCCTCTGTTCTGCCACCTTCCTGGACTTTTGTCATTTTTTTTAGGAGCATCTGGAATCTGCTCCTTAAAGGGGGGGCTCTGTCATGTGTGATTTGTGTCTGTCCTTAGACTCTTATGTTGAAGTGTTTCTGCCCCGTTGTTTCTGTCTTCCTGAGTTTAGTCCCTGTTTAATTAGTCTGTTTCGTGTTTCCCTGTATTGCTCTCTGAATGTTCCTGCCTGTTATGTGAAGTTTATGATAGTCCTTTTGAGTTTTTGTCTTTTCTGAATTAAAGTTGTGCATGCAAGTGGATTCTCTGTCTGCCTCATCCCTACGTTACAGTAACAGTGTAGAAAAAGCTAATGTCATATGGCAAAAAAAAATACAGAATAGAAAGTGTTCCCTCTCAGATATACAGCATGAACAAATCATTTTTTTAAGCAAATAATTTAGCAATTTAAGCTTATTATTATTAACTGAATTATTCATTCACTTCCATGCAGTGTATTTTTATGAATGTATAATTTATAAACTTATTATTTATGAATTGACTAATTACCATATTAAATTATGAAAATAATTATTTTTATATTTACATAAATATAAATATTTTTTATTTATAAATTTAAAGTGTGTATATATATTAAACGTAAAACACATTTTAGTTTAAAATGTAATTAAATGTAATTTAATTTAAAATGTAACTGAACATGTCAAATTAATCACAAAATTAATGAAATAAAAATGCACAAACATTTGTTGTCATTGATCAAATGCACTTTTTAATAAAGGCTTTAAGACTCAGTTTGGTCATTGAGGCTTTTTAGTGAATTGAACCACTGTTGTTGTTGTTTTTTAATGAATGCAAATGATTTTACTCTATTCTGCTTATAAAATAGTTAATAGTTAATGGTTAATATCACATTTTCTTGTTTTAACATGGTTTACATTCCCAGACAACATTACAGTATTTCCTATATTATTTCCAGTAGAACGAGGTTAATAGCTGATGAACTGATGAAGTTTTTTTATTTACTTTTTTTTTTTTTTTGGCCTTTAACATCCAACTTTCCACTGGTTCTTTATAGTGCCTAAATAAATAAATAAATAAATAGATTATTCTTTAGATTATTAATATGTTCTATACTATAAAAAATGGTTTAAACATAAATGGTTCTTCTATATGGCAAGTTAAACCTCTCCCAGTACCTCCGGGTGTTGCTTGAATAAATAAACTGATTGATATGAATTTTACATAAGCTGAGCACAGACTGTAGCATGAGAAGCAGCACCATTTTGGTGGAAAAGAAGTATTAGTGTACAACAGGCACATTTGGTCATCACACCAAATGATTCTGTGTGTGTGTGGGTTTTGTGTCTGAGAGAACAAGCCCTAGTATCAGGATCACAAAGACTTTGGAGAATCCCCAATCCACATAAAATATTCAGGCTAACAAAAAAGACTCCCTAGTTTTTGATGGCTGGTTCAAAGACCATTACGACCCGTTTGAAAAGTTACCAGTGGGAGAAGTTCTTTAGAGAGTCTAAGAGGAGCAAGCAGTGATGATGTGGCAGCTATCTTCTTCAGAATCCCTGACAGAATACTCAATAAACAACATCAAGCCAGAGTCCTGATTTTCAGGGACTAAAGGGACAGAGGGATCAGTCACACCTTTTCCTGCTTCGCAAAAGTTGAATTCAGCTTCCTGTGTGAAACCCAAAAGTCATGGGGCAACAATAGCTGAACCATTTCTTTGGTACAAAACCTGCATGTTTTTCTTGACTGAACAGCATATAGATAGATCATTAAGCATTAAGTTATGCATTTTTAAATATATATATATATATATATTTGTAATGTTTTAAACAACATGAATTTGGAAAATCTTTCTGTTTTAATTTAGTGAAAATAGATTTAAACCTTCAAATAAATTTAAAAATAATTAATATATTACAAAATTTCCAACCTTAAAATGCATTGCTGATCAATTGAAAATGTGTGTGTTTTTTTAGTAGATTAAAATGAACAAATACACTGCAAACACATTATGAAAAAAAGTAACTAAAACTATGTATATTTATATGCATAAATATATTTTAATTTATGAATGGTGATTTTTATTTATTTTTTAATTTATTTATTTTTTAATAAATGTAAAATGTATAAAAGCCTGTTTCTTCAGCTAAATAAAAAATTAAAAAAAGGTCATTGTGATTTTTGTATCTCACAATTCTGACTTTTTTGTCTCTGAACTGTGAGATATAAACTCAGAATTATGTGATATAAACTCACAATTATGAATTATAAATTCAAAATTGTGAGATATAAACTCGCATTTCTGATTTTTTTTCTCGAAATTATGACTTTATTTCTCAGAATTTCAGAAAAAAATAGAACTTAGAAAAAAGTTATTTCTCAGAAGACTTTATTTCTCAAAACTGTGCTTTTATTTTTCAGAATATCTCTCAATTCTGCCAAATAAATCTCCCAATTTTGACTTTATAACTCATAATTGCGCAAAAAGTCACAAAAAGTCCAAATTGTGAGATAAACAGTCACAATTACTTTTTTTACATTTTTTATTCAGTGGCGGAATCGGGCTTCCATAGAAATGTGCAGCGAAATTGTGCAAATATATTCTAAATGTAATAATATTTCACACTGCCACTCTTTGTGAAAAAAAATAAATAAATAAAAAATAACAGTTCCACTTTTAATCGAACGAATGAGGAAAATAAATAAAAAAATCTCTTCAATTTCCTAATATAATACCCTCAAATCCCAGTTAATTCTTCCATAATTCCTCTTCAATAACTGATTATATGCCCAGATGCATTAATCAATCACTTAAGTGCTAATTATTGCCAGTAATTTCTTTTCAGCGGTTAAATTCACTGCTACAAAGAGGGGAAAAAAAGTGTACCGCCTGCCTTTTATCACTTTGTAAGATAATTATAAGCTTGTAATGCTCAATTAAATGAGACAGAACACTGATAGACATGCCAGCCGAAACTTTTTTTAACACCACGCCCACCTTACGAGAGCAATTAGCGCTATTGTTCTGTCGGGTGGTGGGTGTATTTTGTGGTCGGATGCTCTGGGCTTAAGACTGGATATTTTTTAGATTAAACCATGTGGGTTTCGCAGACAAACCTGGTGCGGATCAGGCCCCGTGCTCCCTCGTGCGACGTCTGTCTGCCAAGGGTGGCAATCTGGCACCAAGAAAGCGTCAGCGAGGTCAGAGAAGCGTATCTGAGCACACCTGTCAACACAGATGTGGATTAACAAACAGTTGTATTCTGCATTCGCGCGACCATGCTCTGGCAAGGATGACTGCAATATTAAGGCTGATAAATAAAAGATCAAGGCGACATTTCTTATTTAGCAAACTACCGTAACGTCTGATTTCCTGAAGCAGTCAAAGCATGTCAGTGAAGCAGAAGCGTAATTACATTAATCTCAAATTCCCAGTGCTACAAGGATATCCATGGCAAGATAGAGATATTATATGGGGCATGTCTTTTAGAATTGATCGTAAAATAGTCCTCAATCAAAACGTCCTTGAGAAGGTGAGCAAGTCAGAAATGACAGCACGGTCACACACTTTAATACTTCCCCCGAGTCTCTTTCGCTATCTGTCTGTCTATCTGCACACATGCATGAGCAAACATGACATTCATCATGTCAACACCTCTGTGGACGTTCCTACCACACATGTGTGTGTCTATATGATTTATATATCTGTCATTTAAATGCCTGCTATCTTCTGGTGACTGCTGTATTGTGAGTTTCAAATGTGTATCGGTGTGTATTACCGTTTCAATTCTCATTTCCTGTAGCAAATACTAGAGCTTGCAAAACAGGCTTTGATAAGATAAGCTGGATATGAAAAAGAAAGCCAGAGGAACATAAAGCAGCTTCTCAGTACTATTCAGTACTATAAATATAGAAAAGTAGAAAAATGTAGAGCTGATTTAGGTATATTATACTTTTTAAAATGATTACAACAATGCTTCTCCCAGAGTTCAGGCACTACAAATTCAGCTCTGTGATTATGCTAATATAGAAATAACAGCATGAATATTATGTGGAAAAGAAAGGAGAAGAGGCTAATTTTATGTCTGCATGGGACATATGTAAACTGATTAAAACCTGATGATGTTATTTTTTCCACCAGAAATGAAAAAGCATGGAATTTGTCAATAAAATAAAATAAAATAAAATAAAATAAAATAAAATAAAATAAAATAAAATAAAAATGTATTCTTTTATAATTGAAAATTATATTGTAATACATTTAATTTAAGATTACAAATGGGAACTAGAATATAAATGTAAAGTTGAGTTTAAGGATGCACTTAAATTAAATTCATTTATGTTTAAATTAACCTTAAAATCATTTTGAATCATCAGATAGATGCCAGATTTGTTTAGCTGAAGTAGTGAAATAACTAAAACTAATATAAATTACAAAAACAGACAAGAAAATGACTAAAAACTTCATATTTAGTATTTTCTAGTATTGTGCAATGACTAAATCGCGATTAATCGCATCCAAAATATAAGTTTTTGTTTACATAATATATGTGTGTATACTATGTATATTTATTACGTATATATAAATACACACACAAGCATGGCTATATTAATATAAATGCTGTGTTTATATATTAAACATATTTATATTTAATATTAATTATAGCAATACAAATATATAAATACATGTAAATACATGTAAATATTTTTTTAAAAATTACTGTATGTGTGTGTATTTATATATACATAATAAATACACACAGTATACACATATATTTTATGTAAACAAAAACTTTTATTTTGGATGCGATTAATCGTTGCACAGCACTAGTATTTGAATCTTATTTTTTAATCAAAAAAAAAAAAAGTTTAAATTTAACATAAGTTTGTCAAATTTTGGGAGTTGGCTTGACTGTTATTGACATTTGTATGTATGTATGTATGTATGTATTTAAAGATTTTTGGGCTTACAGACAAATTTATGGGCTACATTGGAAGACCATCATTTTACAAAATAAATTAAATTAATTCCTGTCATTTTAATTCAACTTCCTGTGGGGTTTGGTAAATTTATATCAAATTTATTTACGGTACTGTACTTTTTTCGGTACATTACTCTCTGTGTAATAACAATAACATTAATTTCATTGAAAAAATAAGTCGAAAAATCTCAATTTCAACATTTTGAACAATAGGGCCCTACAATCTTTTTCTTCTTTTTTTTTCAGAAATTCTTGTGTGTTTTAATTTTTCTGATAATCAAATCAGGCATTAAATATTTATTTATTTTTAATGAAATGAAAATTAAACCTTTTTATTTGTTGCCAAACAAACAGAGTTTTTCTGCTATTTCTGTTATTATTATAATTTTTGCATTTAATTGTTTAATTAAATTTGCCAGAAATAGGAATATTTAAACACCTACATTACACTGTACAAAATTAATACAAGACTAATACATTTCTGTTACATGTTAAACCGTACTTTTATTTTGACAGGTTGCCGGTTAGTTTTTGTGTGTAAACTCTATGGTATGATGCTAATTTTCTCCAATGAAACGGTAAAATTTACATGAAGTGACTCTCACAGCAGTTCGGGAGATTAAGTTCATGCGTTTATGTCGTCATATAATGAGACGCAGAGGCCGAAAATCACCGCGAGCGTCACGTGTGTTTCATTATTTGTTTAGTAAACAAAACCGCGTTTCCGCCATTCATTCATCCAGAGCCAAGAGGAACATGGAGAATTCATATTTAAACCGTCTTGTTGCGTTTTAATATTCACAGACACTAGTCCATATCGCGATTCGAATTAAGTGAGAGACCTACTTTTGATTTATTAAACCAAAAATTGACGAATTCTGCGGCATCCTGCGCTATAGAGTAAATTCCGTTTTTATGAATGGACTCTGCGATCCAGTCCGCGTTTTAGCGGAGAAATTGTAGACGCGTGACTACGTAACCTTAGAGACAGACATGACATGCCATTGTGTAAATAAGATAAATAACATAAGGCTATTTCGTTTTTTTTAATAAAAGAACAAGGTATAGACCTTTTCTATAGGAAAGGTAATCTTAAATGACGTCTGTTGTGATCTGGCGCTATACAGAAAATAAAGTTTACAAGACCTTAAAGGGGTGCGGCGACTGCCGTTGGGGGGAGACCAATTGTCTGTTTGTAAACATTCGGAATGCGCGCGCAGCATGGTTGCAGAAAACCCGGAGAGATCGCCTTTACAGCTAGAGAATTACAAGGATATGGCACAAAATACTTAGATTTAAAAAGAGT
>JAHKKF010509203.1:0-27239 GCA_019740295.1 Labeo calbasu
TTGAATAAGTCAAACTGAATACTAGACAAATAATAAAAAAAAGATTGTTGATACATTTTGTAAGTATGCAAAATAGTCGTCATATTATTGAGAAATGGATTACTAACACATTCAAGGTTAATAGCTACTAGCTACTTTATTATATAAAATAAGTCAAAATAAATATTAGATAAACTTAAAAAAATATATATATTGTTGATACATTTTTGTAAGTATGTAATAATCGTTGTTATTGAGAAATTGATTACTACATATCAAGGCTAATAGCTACTAGCTGCTTTGCTAATAGTAGCTACTTAAATAAAATAAGTCAAACTGAATACTAAATAAACATTTAAAAATTAAAAGATTGTTGATACATTTTTGTAAGTATGCAAAATAGTCGTCATATTATTGAGAAATGGATTACTAACGTGTTCGAGGCTAACAGCTACTAGCTACTGAATTACATAGAATAAGTAAAACTGGATACTAGATAAACTTTAAAATACAAAAGATTGTTACATTTTTGTAAGTATGCAAAATAGTCATCATATTGTCAGGAAATTGATTACTAAAACTTTCAAGGGTAATAGCTACTAGCCACTTAATTACGTAGAATAAAGGTCTTTGCACACTGAGTCCAGAATTCTCGACCAGAATTTTTGCATGTTAAAAAATAAATACGACCTCAAGTTGTGTCAATCACGTTTACACACAACGATTACTAAAGAAACACAACAAAAACTAAAAACGCATTCGAAAATTACGGACTTAGTGTGCAATGACCTTAAGTCAAACTGAACACTAGCCTTTAAAAAAATAAAAGATTGTTGATACATTTATGCAAAACAATCGTCATATTATTTAGAAATTGATTACTAACATGTTCAAGGCTACCAGCTACAAAATGCCGTAGAAGCCAAACTGAAACTAGGTAAAAAAATAAAACAAATAAATGTTGTTTATACATTTTTGTAAGTTTGCGAAATGGGTTACTAACACTTCTAAGGAGTTTCGAGTGATGAAATCTGATTTAGCAGCCAGTTTTTCTGATAAATGAGCTGACCAGAGACCTGAATGTGCATGTGTGTTGCACTAGTCCCGAAGTGTTTGCAAAACAGACAAATTATCAAACTAATGAAAACAGCCATTATGTCATCGAGAGACCGTATTTGAAAACTGCATCTGATGGCTGACACGTTGCAATTTTTGTGCTCTCTTTCCAAATGACAGTCGTGTGATGAATGATCTCTACGAGCCAGTTTTCCACATCTAATCTGGAACAATATAGAAAAATTGCTGTTTTAGTTCACAACCAGTGGCTTGTTATGGTGAGAAAGGATTCACTCTTTCTGTCTTTCTTTCCTGAAGGTTGGGATGTTGACGAACCCGCCAAAGATGGGATAAATCCAGAAGTTCTCATTTCTCTGACAGCTCCCAAAAAGTGCGCAACGGGTTTCTCGGGAAAGCATTTTCTGGCGGGACGATTCCTGCCCTATGACATTCAGAAAAAATATGAACTTAATCTGCCAGAATTCCCCGGCACGGAATGTGTTATAGAACTGTAGCCATTTATACAGACCTGTATTTTGAATAACAAGGATGTTTTTCCCCTTTTGTATTTTATAGATTGTTCTGTGGCATTCAGTTACTGACAAATATGACTTTGGATAGTTAAGGTGAGTCTACTATGGAAGCTTGTTTCTATTACGGGATGGAAAAAAAAGATAACTGCGACTAAATCCCAAAAATCACTTTTTTTCTTAAAATTCTAGTGTCTGTATCACAATTTGGCAGTATAAATTTGCAGTTCCTGAGAAAGAAGTCTGAATTATAAGATATAACCTACGAATTCTGACTGACGTTCTCACAGTTTCGAGTTTACACCATGCAATTAGATTTTTTTTAATTAGAAAATAGAATTTGTGACATTTTACCTCACAATTCTGACTTTTGTCTTGGAAGTCTTACAGTTTGGTAGTATAAACTTGCAGTTCTGAGAAAAAAAGTCAGAATTACAAGATATAAACTCTGACATTCTCGCACTTTCGAGTTCACATCACGCAATTCTTTTTCTCTTTTTCTCAGAATTCTGACTTTACATCTTGCAATTGTGATTTTTTGGAATTAAAAATTAGAAATCGTGACTTTTTATTTCACTATTCTGACTGTTTTACTTGAAATTCTGAGTATATATCTCACAATTTGTTAGTATAAACTCACAATTCTGAGAAAAAAGTCAGAATTACAAGATATTATTATTTCGAGCTTACATCATGTAATTCTTTTTCTCTTTTTCTTAGAATTTTTACTTTAGATATTGCAAAAGTGTTTTTTTTTTTAATTAAATGTAATTCTCACAATCCTTCAGTATAAACTCAAATTTTACTCTAAAAAGATTTTTATTTTAAAAAAAGTGTTTCTTCTCACACTTTTGAGTTTCAGAAATCTTTTTTGTTTCAGAATTCTGACTTTACATCTTGCAATTCTTTTTTTTTGGAACTAAAAATTAGAAATTGTAACTTTTTATTTCACTATTCTGATTTTTTTCTTGAAATTCTGAGTATATATTTTGCAATTTGGTAATATAAACTTGCAATTCTCAGAAAAAAGTCAGAATTACAAGATATAAACTCAGAATTCTGACTGACGTTCTCGCACTTTCGACTTTACATTTTGCAGTTTGTTTTTTTTAAATAAAAAATAATCATTTGCGACATTTTACTTCACAATTCTGACTTTTTTTTCAGTATATATCTCACAATTTGTTAGTATAAACTCGCAATTCTGAAAAAAAAGTCAGAATTACAAGATATTATTCTTTCGAGCTTACATCACGCAATTCTTTTTCATTTTTTTTCCGAATTCTAACTTTAGATATTGCAAAAGTGTTTTTTTTATTATTTGGCAGTATAAACTAAAATTTTAAATTAAAAAAATTCTGAAAAAAAACAAAAAACAAAAAGATAAACTCAAAATTCTGACTGACGTTCTCGTACTTCTGAGTTTTCATAACAGAATTGTTTTTCTCAGAATTCTCACTTTACATTTTCATTCTGTTTTTTTTGGAATTAAAAAATTAAAAATTACAATTTACGACTCTTTATTTTACAATTGTTAATTTTTTTGCAGCATAAACTCGCAATTCTCAGAAAAAAAGTCAGAATTACAAAATATAAACTCAGAACTGACAGGCATTCTCGCACTTTCGAGTTTACATTACAGTTATTTTTCTCAGAATTCTGACTTTACATCTTGCATTTTTGAATTAAAAATGTGAAATTGTAACTTTATTTCACTATTCTGATTTTTTTCCTGAAATTCTGAGTATATATTTTGCAATTTGGTAGTATAAACTTGCAATTCTGAGAAAAAAAGTCAGAATTACAAGATACAAACTCAGAATTCTGACTGACGTTCTCGCACTTTCAAGTTTACATTATGCAGTTCTAACACTTTCTCTCAGAATTCTGTCTTTAAATCTTGCAATTCAGGTTTTTTTTAAATTAAAAAGTAAAAATTCACAATCTATGACTTTTTATCTTATAATTCTGACTTTTGGCAGTATAAATTGAGAAAAAAGTCAAAATTACAAGATACAAACTCACAAAGAATTTTGACCAACGTTCTCCCACTTTCGCGTTTACATCACACAATTCTGACGTTTAATCAAAATTCTGAATTTACATCTTGCAATTCTTTTTTGAAATTAAAAAAGTTTAAATTAGAATTTGCAATGTTTTATCTCACAATTCAGACTTTTTTCTCGCAATTGTGAACTGACTTTTCTTCTCAGAATTGTGAGTTTATCTCACAATTGCAAGTTATAAAACTCAGAATTCTGACTGACGTTCTCACACTTTCGACTTTACATCTTGCAATTTTTTTTTTTTTAAATAAAAAATTAAAAATAATTTGCGACATTTTACCTCACAATTCTGACTTTTTTCTTGAAATTCTGAGTATATATCTCACAATTTGTTAGTATAAACTCGCAATTCTGAGAAAAAAGTAGAATTACAAGATATTATTTCGAGCTTACATTACGCAATTCTTTTTCTCTTTTTCTCAGAATTCTGACTTTAGATACTGCGAAAGTGTTTTTTATTTTATTTTATTTTATCTCATGAATCTGATTTTTTTCTAGAAATTCTAAGTATATATCTCTTAATTTGGCAGTATAAACTCAAATTTAAAAAACAAAAAAACAAACTTCTCACACTTTTGAGTTTCAGAATTCTTTTTCTCAGAATTCTGACTTTACATCTTGCAATTCTTTTTTTTTTTATATAATTAAAATTGTAACTTTTTATTTCACTATTCAGATTTTTTTTCCTGAAATTCTGAGTATATATTTTGCAATTTGGTAATATAAACTTGAAATTCTGAGAAAAAAGTCAGAATTACAAGATATAAACTCAGAATTCTGACTGACGTTCTCGCACTTTCGAGTTTACATTACAGAATTGTGAGTTTATCTCACAATTGCGAGTTATAAACTGGAAGTCTATTTTAATATCTCACAATTCTCACTTTTTTCCCCTCGTAATTTGCTAAAAACTAGTCTGCATTGTGAGAAAAAAAGTCGCAGTTGACTTTTTAAAATTATTTTATCTTGTGGCGGACTCAAACTTCCATAGCGTTCAGTCTTAAGAGACGGATTTAGAATTATTTATTAAATTTAGCAAATTTTCAACATTTACGTCAAACTGTTGAGTTCCCAAAATCACCAATATACAGTTTTGTTCAATACATAAGTCTTTTTAATGTTGGATATATTCAAAGTGCATTACCCTGATAGTGCCTCCAGTCTAATGTGCACGACACCTACAAACCCAATGCATTTCTGCTGGAATTTTACTCTGATACGAATTTATTCATCTGTACTTTTTTGGAAAGGTTGTATAGTATAATAACAATCCCAGGCTGTAAATCATTTTGTTTTTACTATAAATTGCTCATTGTACAAGTGTTTTATTAGTTCTTATAGGTTGAATGAATAAATTATCTATGTAAAAACTGAGTTTATTCATTTAAAGTCGGGTGTTTAAAGAAACGTTGGATGTTCAAAACCCACGGATGTTATTATTTAGCCAAACCTTGGAAAAAGTGCTCCACTAGCCAATATTTGGGAACAAGAGGTAGCTACGATATTCTTTAGACCATACAGTATATTATTTCTTCCCAGAGATTTATTCAAAAGTCAGGAAAAGGCGTGGGTGATATAAAGGAATGTTTCTGTCTAAAGCAACAACAGTTACAATATGTGGACAGAAATATAGCATCGCTAATGCATTATAGGCCATTTCAGGACATTGTGTAAACTCGGATATATCCATCAAAATGTGGACGTGAACTCATCCGGAGATCATATTTCCGAGTCTGCCAATAAACATTTTACATTTCTGTCCACCCCCCTGAAGGCCCAAAAGTATGTTTATTGTCTTTAAACGCGCATAGAGAGCTTCACAAATCTAACCGGCGAAAGAAGCCATATGCACTCAATATGGTAACAAAGGAAAATATGAAAATCTGTTTAGACTGCGAACGAATTGGGGGAAATATTTTGGTCTGTGCTTTTCTTTGCAAATTTGGCTGCTTATTCTGTTTTGATACCGCAAATCCCTGTAATCTACGATCTTTCTAATGTCTGATTCTTTTTTTATATTTTTAGACTCATTTATTGAAATATTTGTCGTGCTTGTCAAAGCTTTCAAAACAGCTGTGTAAAAATGACTCGAATGTTTTTGTACGACACCACGGATTGGCGAGTGAACGCATGTTCCCGGCGTGGATACGCTGGTTGTTCATGATCCTAGACAGTGGAACAGGACTGTACATGTAGCATGCATGGGAAAATTTCTAAATGGTTAAACACGATTGCCTTTGCTCATGAACCATGAGTTAGACTTTAACAATAAGCTTAGTGTGGTTTAAAAACCATATTCCAGTCTTTTATCAAACACAATTGAAAATGACATTAAAAAGGGATGCATGATATCAATCTAATATCTATCGTTTTGTAGACTCTTTGAAGATTATGCATTCATTTCATCTTGATTTTACATCTATTCTCTCATCTAACATGCTCTCAAAGCAATAATTCACCCAACATTTTAAATGTACTTATTTTCAGGTCATTCAAGATGTAGGAGTTTGTTTTACTGGAAAAAATTTAGAGAAATGTAACTTTATATCACTTGCTCCGCAATGGATCATCCGCAGTGAATGGGTGCCGTCAGAATGAGAGTCCAAACAGCTGATAAAAACATCACAACGATCCACAAGTAATCCACACGACTCCAGTCTTGTGAAGCGAAAAATTGTGTGTTTGTAAGAAACACTTCAAACGTGCTTCTGGCCAAAATATGTGACCCTGAACCACAAAATGAGTCATAAGGGTACATTTTTTGAAACTGAGATTTATTCATCAGCTGAAAGCTGAATAAATAAGCTTTCCATTTATGTCTTTCCATTCATTAGGACAGGACAATATTTGGCTGAGATATGTCTATTTGAAAATCTGAAATCTGAAGGTGCAAAAAAATCTAAATATTGAGAAATTCACCTTTAAAGTTGTCCAAATGAAGTTCTTAGCAATGCATATTACTAATCAAAAATGTAAGTTTTTATATATATTTACGGTAGTAAATTCACAAAATATCTTCATACAACATGAGCTATACTTAATATCCTAATGATTTTTGGTATAAAAGAAAAACCCAAATGTTTTGTCGGCTATTTCTACAAATAAACCCGTGCTACTTAAGACTGGTTTTGTGGTCCAAGGTCACATCTGCTTCCATTATTCATAATAACTCTTCCTCAAGCAAAACAAACCACTGACATATTTGTTTAGAACAGTTCTGGACCGTTTTTCGTTTGATCTGTGCATATTTCTCTCCTGATTCAGATAAGACAACTTTTTTTTTTACTAAAGAATGCAACATTATGGATTAGCACAAGATATTAATTAACAGACCGGAGTCTGGAGTCTGTTTTTATCAGATGTTTAGACTCTCATTCTGACGGCACCCATTCACTGCGAAGCATCCATTGAGGAGCAACATGAGTAATGCTAAAGTTCTCTAAATCTGTTCTGATAAAGAAAAAAATATATTTTTGGATTAACCATTCCTTTCAAGAAAAAAATGACACTTCAGCTTAAAACAATGCAGAATTGTTATTACGGGTCACTATCTGTGACAGTTTCAGTGAAATTTTTAACCTTTTGGCTGTTTACGACTCGCTTTGTACGCAACAGGTGCGTCACATTACAGTCATTATACTGTCTGCTGAGTCCCTGAATGTTGGACAAACATTCCTGCAATAGCTGCATATGAGTGAAATAAGAAAAATCTACTGTGAAATAAACAAATCTTTAAACATTCAGTTCATCTGCTGTCATCACATTAACATCTTCACTTGTGGCTGGAATGATATCACAGGCCAGAACATAATAAAACACACAATGTGATTTACTGTCCTGCCTAAACACCCAGATCACTGGTAATCCAACATATCTTGATTAAAAACACAAACATAACATTTTTCTGATGCAACATTCACCTTTCTCCTACATCTGAGTGTCTGTTGGAATGATATAAGAACACAGATGTTAGCGCAATAGCCAATGGCGATCAGGAGGGGGCTGGTCTGGACCACTTTCCACTCCATCCTGTCTTTTAAAACTCTGGGAAGTTCACGAAACTATCAGACTTGATTTTGAACAACGGGGAGACACCAAATCATTGGTCAAGCAACTCAAGAACTTGAGAAACTTTTTCGGGGCACGTCTGAAATTTATTTTGTGTTACCAGCAGCTGCCCATCAGTGGCTGTGGCACTATGTGGGACTTCACTGTCGTGACGTTGGTGCTGTCTACCGTCTTTGCTGTGTCTCTGGCACAAGGTAATATAATTTTAAATAATCTCATAATTGTCCTCATTAGAACATCATTATGTAACAGTTTGGATACAGCTGTCAGCACGTAAGGAAAAAACACTGAGAGCTTGTTTGTTTGAGAGCGCTTGATCAGCTTAGATGACTGGAGGAGGAGTGATGTTTAGTAAAGCACACTGTTTTTGCTTACAGATCTGCTTCTGTTTACCTCAGTGCTATGAAAGTAAGGTTTTTACTAATTATGTACATTTAAAAAGAAGGTGATGAATGTGAATTTTAAGTAACATCTGCTCCAGATGTTATTTACCTCAGTAAACAACTGCACTGGTTAAAGTGGAAATACTGTAATTTATGAAAATTCGATCAAAAAGCCTTATGTTAAATACTAGAGGTGTCACAAAGCAGCATTATTTCTGATCATTCCCAAATGTGGTCGTATTGGAAAGTAAAATAAGCTATGACTGTATTGGAATTCCTTATTTGACTGACTGACTGACTGTCATGAATACTGGGAAAATGCCCACCAACCCAGACTTAAGTTTGGAGCAGCACCGATTCATCCGCCTCTATTCCATTCACTGTCACTCCATCACGTCTCCGGTCCACCTCAACCTCTCCACGGAATTTATTACCTGTTTCCCAACACGCGTAGACAGCCGGCACGGAAAATAGCGCCTGACATTGCTGAGGTCTAAGTCAAGGCTTTTAAAACCCTTTAGGACTAAAATTCGGTTTTAAATAACCAGATGTCGCTCAGTCATCCGGTAATGAGCTGCAAGCCCGCGCGTCCGTGCCAGTTTCATCCAGGGCACGGCGAAGCCATTTTCAACGCTCCAAAGTAAATATTGCCACTCTCTAATCTGCTCCATTCAAACGATTCATTATCCAGATGTTTCACTTTGCTCTGAAGTTCAGCTGCCCGGTACATCGATCTCTGTTGCTTTGATGTGAAAAAGAGGGTGGAAAGAGGGATCAAAGGTAATGTGCGAGAGGTTACACATCTCAATTTCACTCTTTTCCGTAAGTGGCCGCTACTTGACCGTTAACTTAAAGTTTAAAAACGAACCCCTCTGACTAAATTCTGATTGGACGCGCTGATTTCGAGAAATTATTGTTTATACAATGATAAATATTAATAAACATACCTATTTATTGATCATTAGTGTTCTCTGTCGTTGTGCTGTCGCCGCCATTTTATATTTATAAAGTTTAGTCCTCAATTTATGAGTTACCGTGATTTTACTCCTCTTTACACTCGGGAAAATCATTAAAGGCACAACAAATATGTGACCCTGGACCACGAAACCAGTCATAAGGGTCTTTTTTTATTAAGATTTATACATCATCTGAAAGCTGAATAAACAAGCTGTCCGTTTGTTAGGATAGCACAATATTTGGCCGAGATGCAACTATCTGAGGGTGCAAAAAATCTAAATATTGAGAAAAGCGCCTTTAAAGTTGTCCAAATAAAGTTCTTAGCACTGCACATTACTAATCAAAAATTAAGTTTCGATATATTAACAGTAGGAAATTTACAAAATATCTTCATGGAACATGATCTTTACTTAATATCCTAATGATTTTTGGCATAAAAGAAAAATCGATCATTTTGGCCCATACAATGTATTGTTGATTATTGCTACAAATGTACTCATGCTACTTAAGACTGGTTTTGTGGTCCAGGGTCACAAATAAGCTTTTAATTAATATATAGTTTGTTAGAATAGGACTGAGATACAACTATTTGAAAATCTGAATCTGAGGGTGCAAAAAATCTAAATATTGAGAAAATCGCCTTTAAAGTTGTCCAAATAAAGTTCTTAGCAATGCATATTACTAAGCAAAAAATAAGTTTCAATATATTCATGATAGGAAATTTATAAAATATCTTCATGGAACATGATCTTTACTCAATATCCTAATGATTTTTGTCATAAAAGAAAAATTGATCATTTTGACCCATACAATGTATTGTACATTATTGGTTTTGTGGTCCAGGGTCACAAACATGTTTACTCCAGAAGCAACATAAAGACATTAATGTAAGACTTTGTCTTTAATACCAATTTATTGAGCTAGAAAAAAGTGAAAATACACCACATCTGAGATGTTTTTAAAAACAATACTAGTTTTAAGAATTTTTAGATATTCTATTAATTAAACTAGTTTTCATAAAATTACTAATTAAAGTCGTTTAAATCAGCAAAATTACTCTTTTCCAGGACATAAGTGTATTCTACATTAAAGCTGACGCTTAAGATCAACTTTCTGGACGGAACAGTTCAAAGACAAGGAAAACCAAACCAGATCGTTTCAAACACACACAAATCTGGCTCGGGTTTCATTATTATGCAGTGACAATGAAGCAGTTCAGTTTAGAATAATGGAGCACAGATGCATCCCGCTTCACAGTCTATGGAACAGTCGTTGTCTCGTAATCTTCCTCTCAACCCAATCAGACAGAGCTCACCATCATCTTCCATTCGAGCACACCTCAGCCAGGACAAGTGCCAGATGCATGAAACTACTTCCACATGTTTGCCGACGCAGGATAAACACACAGACAAAACCACTTTGGCGCTCTCATTTGCATTCATTAAAACACGATGGGATGTGGAATGCAATTTCGAGACCACTGCCCGGGCACTCTGCCTTCCTAAATGAAATGCCTCTGATTTCAAACAAATCCCTACTTGTTAGCAACCTCGTATACTGCTATAAAGCCATCAGAGTGTTTTGCACTCGCCCTAATATATACGAGTATGTGGGTTAGCACTATAGCGCTTTGTCAAAGGGATTACATAACATGGCAAAAATGATTTCCTTTTCGGATAAACATAAGAAAAACCTTTAGAAAGGATAATGCCAGCTAAGTTTTGGCATGTTTAACTTTTTATTTAGACGGCAGAGACCGAAAAACGATTCTCGTATAAGAAGCATGTGCAGCTTTGACGTTGCTCTTTTATTAAAGCTCAACCCTCACATGTATTTTGATTAGCTTCTGGCTTGGGTAGCAATGCTCCAAATGCACATTAAAAGAGGGAATGTCTTATTAAAAGGCCACAGACTGTTTGCGTGAATGGATTAATTGTCTGAGTATGGCTATTGGACACTGTGCAGACTTTACGAGGTGACGCGAGAAGTCCTAAAAGGGTAATGATACTCCACTTTATATTGTGGGGTAAAACCCCTGGCAATAAGATAGGTACAAATAATCACAGAATTGCTGTACCAAGTTTAAATGACCCTTTTGTGTGAGAGCCATCCCCCAAAATAAACTTGGCACGAGCGCTTTGTTATGGGAGGGCAGGGTGTCAGTCTATGTTGGGTAGACACTGATATATAGGCAGTTGTATATTTTTAGGTGTTGTTAACTTAAAGTTTCCACTTCGAAGTAAATATTTTTTTACACACCTGATCCTAATAATGCCCTGTTACTGGGTGCGGATATTACAAAGTTCCACTGAGGTCATGGACACGCAGTTCTTCTGTCTTGGAATAAAGCAGACTGAAGTATGTGATGTGGTTATTGCTAATTACATTGGTGGCCTTAGTAGGTGTTACAAACGGTTAGCGTTCAAGATTTTAGGAAACTTTGGGTTTAAGCCATAGGTTATGCAAGTAGATGAATGCAGATGTTTGGTACACAAGCACCCAACTTGATGCAGTTTCAGGCATTTACGAATAGTCTAGTTCTATGTTCAGTTTTCTCTTTCTAAGGCAGCCTGCATTTATTTGATCCAAAGTACAGCAAAAACAGTAAAATTTTTAAATATTTTTACTATTTCAAGTAACTGTTCTCTATTTAAATATATTTTAAAACGTAATTTATTCATGTGATCAAAGCTACATTTTCAGCATCATTACTTTAGTCTTCAAGTGTCACATGATCATGATTTGCTGGAGTAATGATGCTAAAAATTCAGCTTTGAAATCACAGGAATAGATTACATTTTAAAATATATTTAAATAGAAAACGGTTACTTGAAATAGTAAAAATGTTTCAAAATGTTACTGTTTTTGTTGTACTTTGAATCAAATAAATGCAGGCTTGGTGAGCAGAAGAGACATTAAAACATTTTATAAAAACATTAAAAATTACTGTTCAAAAACTTTTGACTCGTAGTGTATTCTGATTGGCTGTCAATGATTTTACATTTCATCATTTAGAAAAACTGTTTTGAAAGTGATTCCAACTATATTGTTCTCTGTGTTGTTATTGTTACAGCTGTAGTATGGGCTTAGCTATTCCCATTGAATTAGAACAAATGAGTTCTGTATATTATTATAGTTATTGTCCTTGGTGTGAACAACCTTTTACTTTCATGGAGAAGCACCAGACTGAAGAGAATCTAGCTAGCTACCTGGATAAACAATGCTGCCTTCATGTGATGTTGTAAATTTCCTATTTCCCACTTATGAAGTTGTGATTATGAGCTTGTCGCATTCAAGTGCTTTGTTGTCAGAAAGAATAAACATCCTATTGATTGACAATGATGTAAACATTCACCGTTCTAGATAGTTTGCTTGCTGACGATTCTGGAATTTTTGGTCAAATACATGCTTATTTCACGGTTTATAAAACACAAAATATGTACTATTGCCATAAATACGCACTACTTTACGTGATGTAGTTGTGGTGGAAGAAACTAATAAAGAACAGTTCTAACAGCAGCAATCGTTGTCCCTTTAACCATTTTTGCTCAACTCGGAAACATGGGTATCAAAAAGGTGCGTTCACGCCATGTCGTAATTACCATCCTTATGAGATTGTAATTAACTTGTAAAAAGCAATCACGTCTTTGTAGAACTCATAATTACAATTTGTGAACTGGGAATTTTTCGGAGAGCTACAGCTTGTACCACCTGACCACCTCAGATTCATTTAAGCACTATGTTTAAGCACTAATAGTGCGATTCTGAGTCCAAGGAGGTGAAGAGCTCCAAGTAGAACATCACGTGTTGTCATCTCGAAATTACAGTAAATATGACATAGTGTGAATGCAGCAAAATTATCTCAGAGTTTCCCAGTAGTAAATACGACTTGAGAGGCCTTTCACATCCAATTTCCGATTAAGCAACTCGTATTTACGATAATTCTGATAGCACAAACAGCAGCAGTATTTGTCGCTAACAATTAAAATGAACTTTATTGTCCCCTTGAGTATGCAGGTTTGCCAGTAATACCAAAACGCATGTAAAGATCTACAATGTTGAAACGCCTTTCTTTAATCATTATTTTTGCCCAATTTTCCAGGTAAAACTACTTAAAAAATCTTCAAACAGTCTGCTTTTTTGTAGTTCCAAAGTCTTTTTTGTCTTTATCCTTGGCATAGTAGTGACGAATTGCAAGGAAAATGCTAAGGTCTACACTAGTGTTGTCAAAAGTACCGACGTCGGTACTGAAATTTTGATAATGTGACGATGCCAACATTTCCTGTGGACGTTTGAAAGCTGCGTCTATCAACGGATCCGCGTCTATAAACGGATCAACGGATCCTCTGATTGGCCACTACACAATGGCCAATCAGAGGTGTTTAAAAACCCACTCAACAGCGCTTAAAATGCTAGCGGGAAATGCTGGTATCTTCACATTTTAAAAATTTTGTTTTCTTGCCGAAATGTTGGTACTTTTGACAACACTAGTCTGTTCAGACTGTCAGCCCAAATCTGATTTTTGTGCAAGTCTGATTCAAATCCGATTATATTTAAATAGTCTGAACGGCAACGAACTACATGAAATCCAGTTTGAGCAAATCCATTTCAAGCTATATTTATATGTAGTTTGGAATCCTATTTCTGGAAATCTGTTTCATTCTGACCAGTCAGATCTGATTTAGCGTAGCTTTTTTCACATTCTCACGACACATAAAATGTAAACACGTCAGATGTTTTTGTAGAAAACATTGTGAACGTCTTTGCACAAACAAGCTGTGTTGTTGCGAACTGCAAGTTCAATATATAGTAGTCAACATTTGAAGTGGATCAAAACCTTTCATCAAAGTTGCCCTAAAACCAAAACAATTCCCGTTCTTGTCTTAGGACAACTTTTTTGATCCACTTCAAAGGCTGACTACTGTATACTGCTAGTATACGCGCTTCTTTGAGTTATGAAACCAGCGGAGATGGCAGAAATAAAGTCTCAAGTTCCAGCTTCCTGCGTACTATATTGCAAACTATATTGTTGTTGTTGTTGTTGTTTTTAGCATAGGCGAAAGAGCACTTATGGACACACAAATTGGATATGAACAGTTGGGATACACTGTGTGAACAGTCAGTTATTCCATCTGGACATGCACAAAATCGGATTTGGGCTGACAGTCTGAACGAGGCTTTATTGTACTGATCTTCAAGTCTAAATCGCCATCTAAACGCTTTATTTTGTCATTTATTGAAAGGGGGAAACTTCATGACCAGGAAAAGCGTAGCAACACACAATAACCAAAAACTATGTATGGTTTGTAGAATAGTGACACCATGCCTCCAAACTCAGCAGGCCACTCAAGATAAGTGTATAAATGTACTTTGGGAATGACACTCTTTCAGGTGAACCTGCAAGGTAAATCAGTGCAGTATAGGAGAGGGACATAATAACAGTAATGGTGGCTTGGAGTAAGTCCTGCAGAGCTTCTACGGTGACTGACAAGTTTGCCGTAGATAAGCGCTTCAGTGTGTGAGCGTCGAGTGATGCCAGTAACAATTCACTGTCAAGACACTGTGCTGTTTCTACTTGAGGATGTTAGGTTTGGCTACATCTGCGGGACACGTCACCTTTGGAAAAAAAATTGATGACATTGGTGAATGAATCCCTCGGTCTGTGATTTTCCTTATCACAGCACAGCATAAGCAAGCTCTGGAAAGTGGTTCAGGGATTTACCTTATGCGAGCAGGACAGTTTGCACAAAGCACAGGAGGCCCACTGTCCTCTGTCTGGGAAGTGGGAGTGCATCTTCTGGTAATGTCTCATCTAGAAAGCATGAGACACCATGTGTTTGTTCCCATTACTTCTCCTTTGGGGCCCTGGCTAGTAAGTGTCTCCAGATTAGTTTGAGAATTGATGTAGGGGATCAGGCCATCGTGCGCTCTCCATATGTGTGCAGCATCTCCCGATATGACCAGACAGAACGGAAACAGATACAGTGAAGGAATGGACCAAACGTGTCCTCCTCAGGCCAGTCGTGAAATCAGATATCAGGTGCTAACTCAAAACTGGTTGGACATGGTTCAGAAGCGCCGTAGACACAGATGGATGCGGAGCCGATAAAAGTAGGCCACTTGGACTCCGGTGGCACCGATGCACAAAAAAGTCAGTACTTAAATACTGAATGTCTTTTGCACACATTCCATTTACCGCAAAGTCAAGCAGGATTTTCCAATCACATTCACAGACGTGTCTGCAACCTTAGGAGCGTGCAAGGAATAAGTTGTTCTGATCTATTACATTGCAAATTATATTACACTGTAATAGATCAAACAAATTCTGTGTCCAACTTTTTAAGACCAAATTTAGTTAGTCCCCAGGGAGGTCAGTGTTTCTTCAAGATTTAGTTGCAGTCAACGATTCATTGGTAGCACCTTTCTTGAGTGCGCTGTAATAAAGTTTGCGTTCCCACAGGACCCATCTGGGACAGCTCACATCTTCGGAGGTTAAACAAAACGGACAGGAACAGAAAGCTGGCTTACAACAGCCTCGTGGAGCCACAGACCACAGGTAGTTATAGATATTTTAACATGCTCTCTTTATGCAATCAACTAATTTGTGGTGTCCAACCTGATCCAAACCACATCGTGGATTTCTTTGTTGTTGAAAAATGTGATGTAATGATTTCTGGAGTCATCCGTCTTCATTAAATGTGAGCTCTAATGATGAAGGCATATAGCCACTGCAGTGCTGAAGCAATAAGACATTGACTCATTGAGGTGTAAATGAGCTTACACATGTTCTTAATTGGAACAAGAGAATAAATTGTCTCTTAGACAATTCAGGCAATTCACTCTTTGCCTTAATGTCATTCAATTCATACCTCCTGAGGGATTGCTCAACATTAAGCAACGAGTAAGCAACTTTTGTGGGACACGGATTGTATTCTGTTAATGTGATGCAGAAAGCAGAACTAATCTCTTGGAGCAAACCCAGCAAACTGGGCAGAAATTTGACGTAATCTGGAAACTCTTGTTCTTCATCTCTAGGTCATTGGCAAGAGCATGCTGTTCTTGTAAAACATCTTACTCTGATCTTTGTTTTGTGTACCCCAGGCGTAACCGAGTGGACATCCTGGTTCAATATTGACCATCCGGGAGGAAATGGTGACTACGAGAGGCTAGAAGCAATTCGCTTTTACTACCGGGAACGGGTCTGCTCGCGACCTGTAGCCATGGAGGCCCGTACCACGGACTGGGTTGCAGCTGCGGATACGGGGGAGGTGGTCCATTCCAGTCTGGAGAAGGGCTTCTGGTGCATCAATAAGGAACAGCCATCAGGTCGCAGCTGCTCCAACTACCACGTGCGATTCCAGTGTCCACCAGGTACAATTAGTCACGAGACAATCCATCAAAGTGCAGAAGTGTATTCCATATGGAGGCATATGCATTTTAACATATGAGCGTGCTAGAGTCTTCTTTGTTGTGTTTCTTAAGTCCACTCGTACTGGACCGACTGGAGTGAATGGACGCCTTGCTCTGCCACCGCCTGTAACGACGTTGGCATCCAAGTCCGTCAGAGGAAATGCATGAGCACGCAACCTCTTCCACTACTGCTTTCGCCTGTCTGCGTGGGACCTCACATTGAACGGAGAGAGTGTTCAACCCCACCATGTGAAGGTAAATAAGGAACAAATACGAATTTGTAGACAATAAATTTACATTTCACTGATACTGCCTACCCTTCATTGCCAGGTTTTACCAGCGCCTCTCCCAAAAACCATTTAAATCTACCAAAAATGGTTTTCAGTTGGTTTAATATGGCTTAGCTGATCTCCAAATATGGCTAGTCAACCAGCCAAAGGGTCTCAAAAGCTCATTGTGTGCCTTTTGTCACATTTTGGAATTACCTAATTCATCTCGACTCTCGAACTCAGAATTGAGACTTATTTTCCACTCATGATTCTCAAGAGCGATCACATCCCGCTGACATTTACATGACACATGTGGTGCCCAATTAGCTGGCTGAACCCAAACATGTTTCTGTGTGTACTGAGCTTTGTTGTCTTTGATCATGAAAATCAATGTAATCACACTGGCAAAGGATGTCAGAATGCAGTCTGACATTTCGGCACACACACATATACGTGCCAGTCTATGGAATTGGTGCAAACTGCTGTCCCACAAACAAAAAAACACATTTAAAAAACAATTAGTTATTCAAATCTTAGATGTTTTTTAAGAGTCTTTTATTATCTATTGAAACCCACAATAATATTTAAGTTTAAGTTAAAAAAATATAGATTTTATATTTTCTTTGTAAATTATGAAACGTTATGTAAAAAAAAAAGTGTCCCAGATTTTCATGTCACTACCGAAACAGTGTATGTTTTAGTCTACTGGCTGAGACTGATTTTAACTACACCCCTACATTTATGATCAGGAAATATTCCTGTGTCACTCTCTCTCATAGCTACATGGTGAATAGATAGGTGCCATCATTTTGAGGTAAATGTGTTCAAAAGTATAAAAAGTCTGTGTGTAACTTTAAAGAATGTCACTACCGAACACCATTTTTCCATAATTAAACACACTTTTTTGGGAGTTATTCCATAACATTTAATTTTACATGTGTACAACTGTTTAGAACTGTGCTAGCTAACCATGTGCTAATTAGCATCTTTGAGCTACATTCAGAAGTATCTAAAATTGTCACCACCGAGACATTTGGTGAAGTTTCGGTAATGACATCTATGTCTTTTTTAGGTTTTATACCATGCAATTCACAAAGGGAACACGTTAACCTTTATTTGGTGTAAATAAACAAAATTTTACTACAGTTATGCAATTTTTTAGTATTTTATTACATTTTAGTAGTGTTTTAATGTGGTTTCTGTAATATGATGTGGTCGCTACCAAAACATTACTGTCACTACCGAAAATGTGCTTTCACTACTGAAACATGGGATTTTTTGTCAAAAATAAAGTATACTGAATGATCAACTAAGATGTTATGATAGTGTTTGGTTCAATGTATATTCAAACTAATGAATCCTTAAGTTTGAAATCAGTATGATTAATTTTTTGCCCTTTACAAAGAAAAATTGGATTCAAAATACAACAAATCTCATGAATCACACTTAAAATATTGTTAAAATTGTAACTGTTATTGATTTTAAACTTTTTAATAAAAAAAGTTTACAAAAAAAAAAAAAAAAAAAAAAATCTTAATAGGTCAGTAGAACCCTTCTTATTAAATTATATATTATTGAGTTTTAGTAGTGACAAGTTAGGACAAATATTCCAAAACTTTCTGGAAACACAATATGAGACATATGTGTATGCAAGAAATGTGTACCTTGGATATTATACAATTTGCATACATACAAAATTTGTGGGAAAAGACATTTTTTCGAGATGTTTCCAACTCTGATTTTGGACCAGTTCTGTAGAATGGCCCATATAAGCATATATTTAAACATCAAAATACTACAATCTGAAAACTTGTCGCAGTGATTGTTAATTAAGCACTATTTCTTCCCAAATCTCACATTTAAACAGCTGTGTGGAGCAAATGGGGTTCATGGAGTGCTTGCTCAGTGACCTGTGGGAAAGGTCGCAAGACAAGACGTAGGACATGTCACAGATCTTCTACTAAGATTCAGTGTACAGGACGACCAATGGAGGTCCAAAAGTGTGAAAATCCATGTCCAGGTATTGTGCATTACAAAACACGAAATCTCTAAAAAACCTGAAATTTTTTTGCTTCAGTCAAATGTTTTATTTTAACAGTGGCATGCAAACGTGTCTGTCCCGAGGGACGTCCCAGTAAGGACTGCAACTACTGTATCTGTGATGGACAAATACTACATGGGGAGGTCTTCAGTATTACGGGAGTCCCCGTGCCAAACGCCACAGTGGCTCTGGCTAGCCAAGCCAAGGTCGTCCGTGCCCACACTGATGCCAAGGGTCAGTTTAAGATTGATGGACTGTGCACCAGCCCACAGACCCGAGTGGTTATTAAAAAGGATAAATTTGCACCTGTTACGCTCCCTGTTTCCAACAATAGCACTGATGAACTTTGGGTACGGGCTATTTTACGGTCCTCAGGTAAGGAAAAGAAGAAAACATTGGATATAGATGGGGATAACATTGATAATTTCATGCACTGTTGGTTTCACCATTTTACGTCTTACAGAAAAGCCTTACATTGAGAAGCATCCAGAAGACAAAGTGCGTTATGAGGGACAACGTGCAACCCTTTGCTGTAGAGCAACAGGATCACCAAAACCTGACAAATATTACTGGTAAAAACCAAAACGTTTCTATATCGGTTTTCTGACAAATGCTGTTAATCTTTTAGTTACAAAAAATGAATTTGTTCGGTCCTAAGGTACCACAATGGAACCTTACTGAATCGCACAATATACAAGTACGGCGAAGATTTGATATTGCGGGACCTGAAACCAGAGCAGTCAGGGCAATATCACTGCAAAGCAACTAGTCTGACGGGCAGCATCAAGTCTACCTCAGCCGTCCTCACTGTTTTCGGTAAGTGCAAAACCATTTTACCAGTCAACAGGGATCATTATAGGATTTTTGCAAAATGTCCCCAAAGAAGAAAAATAACCCCATTAAATATTGAGGTCTCCAACGCAACATAAAAGTCTATAATGTCTAGTGACATGTGCGGTACAGTATTTTATTATGTTTAAGTTGGTAGAAATTACCACTCTCTAAACAAGGAATGACTGGCAAGAAGTCATGGTGGGCAGACTAAAATCCTTAAATCCTACCCGCTCTCCATATTAAAGTGAAATCCAAGCTTGTCAATAAATTTCCGTTTTTTCATCCTCAGACAAGTATGTATTTCCACATTTCCACACACAACTACACATTGTGAAAATTCCCATGATGCTTGTTATCCAAGATATAGATTGTCAGAAATAGTCTGCCGAAGCGTGTGTTAAAGCAATCAGCCCTAGACTTTGTCTGAGGGATCTCTTTGCTTCTTAATCATTTTGGCATACGAAATGTGCTTTGCTGAATCAAACACTAGCACCTGTCACAGCAGGGTTCTTAATGGAGGATGATTAATGTGTTTTGTATTCACTCTTGCATTTAAACAACAGCTACAGGAGAAAAGTTTTCCATAAATTAAATTTCATCAACCTCAAATAAGATTACATGGTTGCTCTCTCCAATAAATGTCATTTTAAAGGAAACACAGTGCCATTATGAATAAATGATCAGCATTTACAGTAGTGTGGTAATGTGACAATATTGACTGAAGTCATTAATATGGTGACACAATGGAAAGGACATGATGTGTGGCCAAGTATGGTGTTGCTCTGCATTTAACCCATCCAAGTGAACACACTCAGCAGTGACCTTAGTGAACAGTTAGGGGTTTGATGCCTTGCTCAAGTGCTCAACCTCAGTCATGGTATTGAGGGTGGAGATGAGGCTGGACATTCATTCCCCCACCTACAATCCCTGACCGTACCAAGACTCAAACCCGCAACCATTGGGTCACAAATCTCTAACCATTAGGTGTCCAAGATTGTCCACGACTGTCCACGATCATAAGTTTTAATCAGGACCAATACTTTGGCAAGTCATTAGACAAGTACAGTGACCCAGTTGTTACTTGTTCTAGTGAAATATGTATTTCTATATAATTTTTACTTAAAACTTTTTTCTGAAATTAATTTTCCCACTCAAATTCTTTTGTATTCTTTGAAAATGTAGCACACTGATCTCACGTTTTGTATTTTACAGCTAAAGGAACACCAGCATGCAACGCAACACCTGAAACTCACCTGATCAAATTGCCACTGGACTGCAAGCAGCCTGGAACAGACTCCAAGTTTTACAATGCAGGTCGCTGTCCACACAACAAATGCCCTGGGTCGCTGGACTTTGACATGCGCTGCAGGGATGGATCTGGCTTCTGCTGTGGGGTCAAACAAATGGACGCTAGAGAGATCAACTGTGGCCGTTACATCCTGCCAATTAAGGTTGTGAGTGAGTGTGGCTGCCAGACTTGTGTGGAGCCCAAAGTTCTTGTACGGGGCAGGGTGGTGGCAGCAGACAATTTTGAACCCCTGCGCTTTGGACACATTTACATAGGGAAGGAACGGATAGGCACCACAGGATATCAGGGTGGGTTCACAATCCAGGTGTCTCCAGATACACAGCGTCTTGTGATAAACTTTGTGGACCCTTCTGAGAAGTTCATTGACACAATCAAGGTGTTTATCTTTGACAAGAGAGGAGGCGCGGTCTATCATGACGTAAAAGTGATGAGGAAGCAGGAACCTATTGATATCAACGCTGCAGAAAGCAATACCATTTACCTAGGTGAAATCAAAGACGAGGACCCCATCGGTCAACTGGTCATACCTCCAAACTCCTTCCATAAAAACACAGGGGAGGTGTATGAAGGGACCGTCAAGGCCAGCGTCACGTTCCTTGACCCACGCAACATTACCATGGCTGCTGCCGCTCCTGGTGATCTCAACTTTGTAGACAACGAAGGAGACATGCTACCTCTCAGGACATATGGAATGTTTTCAGTAGATTTCCGAGATGAGGCAAACCAGGAAGTTCTAGGAGCCGGTGAAGTCCAAGTTCTCCTTGACACGGAGCATGTAAAAATGCAGGAGCACATCCCTACTATGAAACTCTGGTCCCTCAATCCCGATACAGGCATTTGGGAGGAGGAGAGTAACTTTCAACCCAAGCAAACCACCGTTGCTGGCAGCGGAAGGAACAAACGAGAGGAGCGCACCTTCCTGATAGGAAATATGGAAATCAGGGAGCGTAGGTTGTTCAATCTCGATGTGCCTGAGAATCGCCGCTGCTATGTCAAAGTGAGGGCGTACATGAGTGACAAGTTCCTGCCCAACGAGCAACTAGAAGGAGTGGTGATAAACTTGATAAACCTGGAGCCCAAACCTGGCTACTCGTCAAATCCGAGGGCTTGGGGACGATTTGATAGTGTGATAACAGGACCAAACGGTGCTTGTCTTCCAGCTTTTTGTGATGCTCAGAGGCCAGACGCATACACGGCTTACGTCACAGCTATAATGGGAGGTGAGGAACTGGAAGCAGCCCCCTCAATGCCAAAAATGAATCCAAACATTATTGGTGTGTCTCAGCCATACTTGGGGAAGTTAGATTACCAGCGGTCCGATCATGAGGATCCAGCACTTAAGAAAACAGCTTTCCGAATCAACCTTGCCAAACCAAACCCGAACAATTTTGATGAAACGAACGGACCAATCTATCCATATCAGAGTTTAATTGCATGTGAAAACGCACCAGTTGATTCCAACCACTTCCGTTTCTTCCGTGTCGAAAAAGATAAATACGAGTACAATGTGGTACCCTTTGAAGAGAGTGACCTCACGTCTTGGACTGGAGACTATCTTTCCTGGTGGCCAAATCCACAAGAGTTCAGGGCTTGCTACATCAAAGTTAAGATTCATGGAGCTACAGAAATCATGGTAAGGTCAAGAAACCTTGGCGGCACTCATCCTCAGACAAGAGGTCAGCTGTATGGCATTAGAGACATTCGTAGTACCCGCGACTTACACCATCCGAACACCTCTGCTGCTTGTCTTGAGTTCAAGTGCAGCGGGATGCTCTTTGATCAAGGTATTGTAGACAGGTCACTCATTTCTATCATCCCACAAGGTAACTGCCGTCGAGTAGGCACCAACGGTCTCCTGCAAGAGTATTTGATAAAGCATCCTCCTGTTTCTCAAAACAATGAGTCTCATGCATTCAACATGCTAGCTCCTGTTGATCCACTTGGACACAATTATGGAATATACACTGTCACAGACCAGAACCCACGTGTTGCCAAAGAGATTGCCATTGGCCGCTGCTTTGATGGAACTTCAGATGGTTTTTCCAGGGAGATGAAGTCTGATTCTGGAGTGGCACTGACGTTCAGCTGCCCTAAAAGAACTGTGAATCGGGAGAGCTTATTCCAGCGCTTGCAAACAAATCCTGGCCTAACACTAACACAGATGGCACGAGAGATGAGGGAGTCCCAAGGAATGCAAGTCAGAAGAGGGTCAACCCAAATGGTGGCCTACCCCTTTGGCCAACAGGGCAGGAGCCAGAACCGCAGAGCCACGAACACTAACAGAAGGAGACCAGCTACAAGGACAGAACCAAGGCAGTAGATCTTTCTTCAGGTCAGTTCTCAGAGTGCATATTTAAAAAAAATAATCTCAAGATGTTGATACAAATCAAGTGTATGTTTTCCATTCTCTTGCAGGTCTTTTGGGTTGAAGAGAATGAGGGAAAAAGACTCAAAAAACCTGCTATTGAAATCCCAAACTTGGCCAGCCGGGTGATATTGGATGCTGTGTCCTAACAGAGCAAAATCCTCACCTGATTTATCCGAACACATTTAAACTCTTTCTACTTGTGTATGGAAAACTGTCCTCTCATACTTCCTCAAAGTTTACTTCATTGTTTAAGACATTTATTTTTAATGATTAGGCCAAATACTCTACAAGGCCCGTACAGACTGACGTCATTTATTTATTTTAAAGGTCAAAACTTGCTTATGTGGAGTGTCCTACTTTTAGATTCATTTTCTCTGATTGATTAGTGGATTGATGATAGGCTAAATAGGTGAAGTGTGTATGGGTTGAGGTCAAGTGGGACAGCTGCTAATTCTCTTTCATCAACAACATATTCTACTCTACGGGACAAGACCCAAGGCAGCAAAGATGCTCGTTCTGTCTCGTCTCCTTTTCCACCTCGCCATTCCAGTTGTGATTTGGCCAACTACTGGTCTGACCAAAGCATGACTGACCCCAGCCAAGAACAGCATCCCTTAACGGATCGCCATGTAGACTAAACAAACCTGTGGTGAGACAAAGAAAATTATAATGGCCCTAAACTCAAACGCAATTTAATGTTTTTCGAAATACGCTCTTCATCGTTTTGTTCATATGGCTGGCCTAAATAAAAGCTTTCTTTAGATATGAAATTCAACTTTTACAGTACATCTCAGTGTATGATGTCTAGATCTTAGGGTAAACGGATTGTATTTTTTTTTTGTTTCTGTTTGTCTCCTAAAGTGCAATATTGTGTTCCAATAATGACTTGAGAGTCCTGACAAAAAAACATCCTATGATATGAGCCAATCAACCAAAGGTCCGTTGGACTATCCCCTTGGTAACTGCATATCTGAATTTCAAATTGCATAGCGCCTGTTTTTTTTTAAACCTAATCCTAATGAATTTAAACTTGCTAATCCTATTCAACATCCGCTCATATAGCAAACTGACAATGCAACATAAATGCAGTTGCAGTATTTTAACTCCACCCTAAAGTAACAAAAATCCAATTGTGTGATTTCAACAATTAATGGACCATAAAAAAACCATGTGGACCTGCATGAGCTGGACAACTGAGGTACATTTTGTAGGTGGCATTGCAAATAGGATTTCATTATGGTAATTCTAATTTAATCCGTCTAATCCCTGATGCTTTGACTATTCTGTATTGGTTCAAAGCAGAAAGTTAATTGAGTTGAGGGATTACAGTGCATGCTTTAATAGATAATGGTGCAAAAGTTTATTTTGTCTGTGTGCCATTCCCAGGACAACAGTTTTTTACAGTTGTGGCTGACTAGAATCATAAGGAAACAAGAATTTTGAACTGTAAAACACATTGCTGTATGCCAAGTACACACTTAAAATGATTGAAAACCATTGAGTCATTGAGTCGTACATTTGTAACTTGAATAACTTTAAACTTTTGTAATTTTGTAATATATCCAGTTAAAGTAACCTTTGGTTTTAAGCATATATATACTGTACATTTCTATTTCAGAGGCAAGATGGACTTAGATATTGGATGAATATGGTGCTAAAAAATGGTTGGCCTCCAGTTAGCTCTCAAAAGTGTTTGTCCTCGCTTCAACTGTCTGGCTGGTCTCAGGGAGACTACAACTTTTCCAGGAATATCCTCTTGCAAAATGCGCATTGATAACTCTACCACTACACTAAAAAGTGAGAATACAATAGTTGCATCCGTGCTCTTGGAAATCTCTTTTCATGCTTGCTTCACAAACATTTTACACGAAACAAATCCTGAAAATCTACGCAAATCATATTGTAACTTATACTGCATGAAACTTGCCATCTTGCGATCTCGAAAGCCAGTTTTATGTGTAAATTGTGGATTACAATTTTACCAGAATGTAAATAAAGATCTCTTGTAAACATGTTCTGTTGAAATTGGTTTTATTCCATTAAACTTAAAATAATTAAGTCGTTCACATAAAATTAAACAGAAATCATGGCACGCAACACTGTATCACACATAATTTTTAAAAACAATTTTTACAATAATAAAATTGAATAACCACAATTATAAGAGATATTTTGCATTTTTTTAATCATTTGTCATTACAAAACTACTGTCCAAGTCAATGTTTGAGCAGTGCATATATTTTTGCATTAACTTTTATTTTATAAAGGTAGGATAATCTCACAAATACTAATGTTAATTAAATATAGTGTTTGTTCAAAATAAGAATATGTTTGTTTTTGTTTTTTTTAAACAAAGACATCATGGAAACATAAGATTAAGTGAGTCAACCCAGTAATTAATGGAATTCTTAAAAGTCACTTAACTTTTTCCCTGCAGTGAAAGTCATTTCTACTTGACACTCAAGGAAGGTATAATTATGGAAAGTTACAACTGCAAACATTTATTACAGCCCTAGAGAAAAACCCATTAACATCTCTGGAGCGCTAACGATTATGAATCAAAAACTATGACTAATCAAACCGCTGAAATATACGGCTGATGAAACAAACTGTCCGTGACCCCATTTTCCCTGAGTTCAATCAATCTTGCATATAAATTTTGCCAACTTACATTTCAAGATATTCATAGCAGTTCAAATAATGTAAATGTCAGAAAACAACGTTTATTTTAGTGTCATATGAAGTAACAACATTAAAGAACAATTTATCTTTGATTTGTAGTGTATATATACAAATTGTCACAAATGTTAACAACTGCTCCATTGGGAACAGGAAAGTTTATTCAACTAAAGTTCTGCATCCTTTTCAAATATGACCAGATCCAAGCAGATGTTTTAGTTTGAGGGAACTAAACATTGCCGTAACCAAGAACCTCAGTTCTCCTTGACCTGGCTGAAAGGTTGTAACGAGAGCTCGCTTGTGTGCTTGACGTATAAATTGCCGTCCTCCGATTTCACTTCATAAACTTGTTGCTAAAAAAAGAAAAGGAAAAAACTTTACATTACGAAGAAGCGTGCCTGCAATGCACCCCGACTCTCTATTTCTGCTTGGACAGCTGTAAAAGCCTACAGCTAGGAAGGAACTTTGATATACGAGCATGGTGGATGTTAACCGGTGGTGGGAATAGTGTCTAATTACTGAACATTTCAAGGTGTCGAGCCCCCCAGGATGGCTGTCGTAATTATGGATTGTTTTACAGACTCTTTGCCTTTTACTGATTGGCCCGAGCTCGCTGTCACGTCCAACCACCCTATTATTTATATTCCCAGCAAGAGAGAACAAATTTCATCTGTTTATTAAAAAAGCAGATGTTTGGCTAAATTGAAACGTGCCGAAATGAGGGCAGTTTAATTCCTAGGAACGAGACGTTTCCAAATGTCTGTCTGTTTGGCAGCACCTACTTCTGTACGAATCTGTTGATGTGCAATCCATTACTGCGTGAGATAATGTTTGGTGCCATACCGAGTTAACGTGACGGCACAACAAATGTGGTTTTAATACGAAAACACAAGTGTTTTTCAGGGACGCTGAATCATCGACTGAATCACTGGCTAACTCAACTTGCTCATCTGGTTGCCTACTGCTCCTTAACTGCTGAGTAATGAAATTTGTTGTATACCTTGATATTTTAGGAGGAACTTAAATTAAAGATTTATGTAAGACGATAACATTCACTTTTATTGAAAGCACGATGGGTCTTCTATCAGAACACAATCATGTCTTTCATCTGATTTAATTTTAAGGAATTGTCCGGATTTAATATCAACAAGGCTTATTCAACTGCATTTATTATATGTTGTCAGGAACCACAGAAAATAAATTCAGTTCATCCCTTAGTTTTAAAAAATGATGTAATAGAGCTGGGTTTAAATGCCAAAATTTGATGCTCATATTTTTGTTAAAGCACTT
>JAHKKF010509213.1:0-15062 GCA_019740295.1 Labeo calbasu
ATTTGAGGAACAACAATAAATGTAACCTATTTCGGCTAAACGAACTGAAAACACAGTGAGCAGTTTGGTTTCTGGAAATTGCTTGATTATTTTAAGCGATGACTCGTTTTACTGAACCGTTTTTCTGGAGCGTCCCGCTCAAACTATCCGATTCACTTAAATGAATCGCTGTTCCCAGAGAATTGTGCGCCTGTCAAAATGAACTGATGGAATTTCACTGAACCGGTTCTCTAGAACCACCCGTTTGAACAATCCGATTTACTTAAATAAATCGCTATTCCCAGCGATGGTGCGCACAAACTGATGGAGTTTTAGTGAACCGATTCTCTAGATCCACCCGTTCAAACAAACCGATTCACTTAAATGAATCGCTGTTCCTAGTGATAGTGCGCATGAACTGATGGACTTTTACTGAACTGGTTCTCTGGATTAAACCAAAGACTATAAAATACCCTTAATAATTTTCATTATTATTAATTGTAATGCCTTAAAGGGACTTTGATTAAACAAAGATTATTAGAGTACGTTTTACAAGAAATTACTACTAAAGTCTTTCCTTTACACTTAAAAATTTAACGTTTTATTCACTGTTTGTGTATTTATTTATTTACTTTTATTACTAAAATCCTGTACCACAATTTGCTTCTAGAAATAATTTCGACATATGAATGAACCGATACTGAACCGATTCTCTTGAGCAACCCTTCGAACAAACTGACTTTTAAATAAGTCGCACTTTCCAGCGATAGTTTCCTAGCTACTTTCAAATAAACCCCACTACATTTTATGTATATTTTAAAATAAAAATATAAACATAAAATACATTTCATGTTTAGGAGTAAAACTGTGAGGTAGGAACAACAGTTTAATTTAAAATAATAGGAACCATTCGTGTTTTTATTTTTTAAAAATATATTAATAAATATTATGAACAACAATATATCGAAAACACTTTATAATATTAAAACAAACAAACAAACAAACAAACAAACAAAAAACCGACACTGAACCAATTCTCTTGAACGACCCGTTCGAACAAACTGATTCACTTTGAAATAAATCGCACTTTCCAGCTATAGTTTATTTCCTAACGTAATGTCTTTTATTTTATTTTTTTTTTAGACGTGAAGCCAGCATGTCAAAACCGTCGTGTGGTCGCAGACAGTGATGCTTCAGTGGATGTGAGGGTGAATGAAGACGGTAAATCTTACAGTAAATCACCAGCAGACTCTTATAGGAGAACATTGAACTGGTATATCGGGCGCAGGCCGCGGACGGCTTTCTCCAGTGTTCAGGTAAATATTGACCTGTATATGTAATTTACTTAACCATAACATTTATTTAAAATGATATGTGTTATTTTTTCCTTTTTAAATCATATGGGGCAGAACTAAATTGGTGGGATTCTTATTTATTCAAAATAAAAGTCCTGTCAAATACACAACAATAAAACAGTAGCTTCAGACGGTGAAATATAATTTTTGCTACCTATAAATCACAAAATATTGAAAGCTGTTTTATCCAGCAATTTGTGATTTATATAGATATAGACTAAGCTAAAAAAGTAAAAAAGTGTATTTTCATCTGTAATTTTGTTATTAACTATATATATTTTTTCTATGTCAAGATCAAGATATTGGAGAGTGTGTTTCAAGTGAACTCATACCCGGGCATCGATATACGTGAAGAACTTGCTAAAAAACTACACCTGGATGAGGACAGAATTCAGGTGAAGACTGATCATTACCTATAAACTGATTTTTGATAACCAGTATTATTTATTTAGTATAGTATTATTTGTTATGGGATATCTGGATGAGCACTAGACCTATAGATGTAGGACTTGTACATAATATTAAACTGGAAGATGTGGATGATCAGATGTGTCAGAAATCTTTAATGTTTAATGCAGATGT
This sequence comes from Labeo calbasu, assembly GCA_019740295.1. NCBI lineage: Eukaryota > Metazoa > Chordata > Actinopteri > Cypriniformes > Cyprinidae > Labeo > Labeo calbasu. The sequence goes on from JAHKKF010509213.1 coordinate 1,917, forward strand.
TTGACTAATATTTTTATATTTTTATATCTGTCTCTTAGATTTGGTTCCAGAACAGAAGAGCAAAGCTGAAGCGTTCACACAGAGAATCTCAGTTTCTAATGGTGAAAAACGTCCTCAGTGATTTACAGACCAGCAGAGAAGAACGTTGATTGTTGCAAATCCATATTTGTTCATATTAATTATTAATTCTGTCGCCCTGCCTCGCTTTGTGATGTTGTAATTTATTATATATGTTTTTACAGGTTATGTAATTATTAATTATCTTTTACTATGATTTAAATGCTAAAGATTCTTATTGTTATTTCTTATTGTACGTTTGCTGAAAATATAAAAAAATAAATTCAATGTAAATTCAGTTCAAGTCCAGATATTTAATTCAGCCTTAAAGTTGTGAATGCAGACGGTTTCTATATTTCCAAGTGGAGTTAAGTTAACATTATCTTCTGCCAGCTGTTAAGCAAATACATCACCCTCCACCTCCAAACTAATTAGTGCTTTACAGCTAGGGTTTAGTAAACCTATTAAGTATTGACTAAGTCACAATGGGGGTTTCTCTGAGGGGGGCATTTCAACAGAATTACATTTGCATTTGAGGTAGTCATGGGATTTTAACATTTTCAGCACTTGCACAGTTTTGCATGTTTAAAGGATTTATTTTAAATAAATAAACAAATATTATATTATATTATATTATGTATTGCCAAAAATAGGTTGTGTATATATGCAAACACTGGGTGGCGCTATTGTTTTACAATTTTGATCTAAAACAATGAACAATGAATTTTCAAATTTGTTACAAAATGATTTATTTTTAAAATGCATTTTTAAACAAATACGCTGAAGAAAAATTTAAACTGAAATGAAACCTGAAATAGTATTTTTTCTTGTAAAACGTACACCATAACCATTGTTTTATTTACAACTTCATGAAAAGTATTTTTACAGTGTAGACTAAAAAAAAAAAACCTGTCATTAAATAAAAAACACATTAATTTTAATCATTGTAATAATATAATGCATAATATTACAGTGATCTAAATAAAATTAAAATTTTACATTTTAAAAATTATTTTTTCAAAGATAAAACAAAGCTTACTGGATGTCTTACAAGAAAATACTGTCTACCTCAAAATATATAATTTAATTCAGTGTGTTACATGTCATTTCTTTTTAATTATTTGTGAAATGAATAGCAATTACTGAGTGAAATTATTTTTTTTTTACCCCAAGTAAATCCCAGTCAACTTTTCTCAATGTATATTTTAAAACAAAAAAAAAAAATGTGCAAAATAAATTTTAATAATGCAATTAATGTTTAGGACTAAAACTATGAGGTAGAAACAGTTTTATTTTAAATATTGGGAATAATTCATGTTTGTATTATTTAAAAAATAAAGACAAACAAATCAAAAACACACTCAAAATCTAGAAAAAAAAATAGAAATAAGAAATACAATTTCTCCAGGATTTCACAGCAAAGCATATTTTCACAAAGCACTGATCTATAACTATACATGTTGCTGGCGCTGCATTATGAATGCATTATAAAAGCCGTGGGGGGCATTGCTGGTGTGGTCATCTTTAAAACTGCAAACAAAAGCATCTTGTTTTCATGTGAGTGTCAATAACAAAAGTAGAGCTGAAAGAGGATCTGGGTGTATCTGTGTACCCGATTCCTCCGGCCTCCAGTTTTCTGTCTTTGATCTGAAACAGGATCGTTGGATGCACATCATGGCTGTTGGCTAAAGAGCAGATGAGGCGAACTTTCTGTCTGTCCTTCTTTCCCCCTAGCATTTGAGACGTGGCCAGAAATATCATCAGGATTACATAGAAGAACATATTTTCCAGGTGATGTATATTTGGAGAGAATGAAACAGTGTTTCTTGACTAACACTCCAAAATTAATCCACTGGTCCAAAATCCTAAACCATTACTTCAACTCTCACAATGCAATTCAACTGTTTGCTAATGAACTTTTGGCTTTGAAATTTTCTCCTGCACTTGCACATATTTCATCCATACATATTAAACTGTATATCTGCTGGATTGTGTTTATCATCTGAAGCTACAGTTTGATTTGAGCGTAGCAGCATTTATGTGTCTGGTTTTAGCACAAACTGGTATGCAATTTTAATATTATTGATAGCTGTGAAAATATGTTCATAAAATGTGTCTAATGCATTCAACAAACAACCACTATTGCAAAAACCAGTCCAATAAAATCTGATTCAAAATTCACTAATGCATCACAAATCCACTATTGCATATGATTACACACTCATCTAACATACTTCAGATGTCTCACATGTTTCAAGTGTGTCATAACAGGGTGTGAATCTCACATCTGTCATCTGTCAGGTTTTGCAACTTGAAATTAAATTTGAATGAAGTGTGGAAGTGTGTTTAGCACTGACTGTACAAATAAACATGGCTTAATAAAGAACTACGATCTTGCACATGTTCAGAATAGCATGCTGTTGTACTTGTGCTCTTTTGCAGCATGCATACGGCATTGATTATGGACAGAGGCGTATAATTTTGTAGGGATGCTAGGGACATGTCCCTACCAATATCCAGTGGCAAAATTGTCCCTAGCAATAAATTTGACCATTGCTGTTGTAATATCGGCCGCATCAGAAATAGGTCATACCATTGAATTACCTGTGAAGATAAAGTAAATACACTAGAAAACTGGCCACTTTTAAGGACCCACATTTAATAGGCCTTAACCTTGGTTTTATTATAGTAAAAGTGTAGTAACCATGTTTTTTGTTAGGATAGAACAATATTTGACTGAGATACAACTTGCAAAAGGGGTGCAAAAAAAAAAAAATTAAATTATTGAGAAAATCGCCTTTAAATTAGTCCAAATGAAGTTCTTAGCAATACATATTATTAATCAAAAATTAAGTTTTGATATGTTTACTGTATGAAAGTTACAAAAAATCTTCATGAAACATGATCTTTACTTCATATCCTAATGATTTTTGGCATAAAAGAAAAACTTTTTTTTTTTCAAAATTATGACTGCTGGCTATTGCTACAAATATACTCGTGCTACTTATGACTGGTTTTGTGGTCCAGGGTCACGTGATGGTTTGCGAATCGTTATTTAGATGGAACTTCGGAGCGCGATTCGCGAATCATTTGATTCATATCGGGACTTTGGAGCGGCTCTGTGAATCTTTTGATTCAGATTGGAACTTCTTTCTTTTTTTTTTTTTAAATTACTAAACAGTACAAAACTATGGAAGACAGGAAAGGACTTAGGTATAAATAAATAAATAAATGCAGATATAAATAAATAAATAAATGTAGAAATGACTTAAATATAAATAAATAAATTAATTAATTAATAAATACATAAACGCAGAAATTAATAAAATAATATATGTAGAAATACTTAAACGAATAAATAAAAAATTAATAAATAAATTCTGAAATAAATATATTAATAAATGTAGATATACGTAAATAAATAAATAATTAAATTCTGAAATAAAAAAATAAATGCAAATATGCATAAATAAATGAATACGTTTTTTCAAAAGTGTAATTTTTAATTGTGCTATTTTTGTACCGTTTGTGTTATACTACATTTATTTCTATATTTATGTATTTCTACATTTATTTATTTATTACTACATTTAATCATTTCTACATTTATTTATTTATTCATTCATTTATTTATGTATTTCTTCATTCATTTATTTATTTATATGTATGTATAAATATAACAGTTTTTTTACACTACAAATACCATGATAAAACTATGGTTAGTGTTGCAAAACCATGATTGATTTTTTATTTTTTCATTTTTGGAGTACATTTTCATAAGGGATGTGTTGCCAGATTAAGCCATTTTTTTTAATGTATGTGGAATTTAGCTAGCAGAAACCACAAATGAATGAAGTCATATTTTCCTATATTCTATTTCAAGTACTCAAACAATTCAAAGAAACCTATAGTTTCCAAAATCAGACTTTCCCTGTTAGAATTTTCAAGGGTGTAGAATTTAGTAGACGCTATGACGTGTCCATAACAATATCCAGACACTAAATTTGTCCCTAGTATTTTAATTTTTAATAAAAAAACTTTTTATTTAATTTTTTTTAAATTATTTCTTAATTAAACAGGTGACATAATGAAATGTGTAGTATTACCCAAACGCAATAATTTTATAATTATTTTATATTTTATAATTTTATAAGTACATACTTAAAAATTATATATATTTTATGAAAATTTGGAATAAACTTTTATTGCTGAATTACTGCAGTAATCAGTTTGCTGGCATTCATTTACTAGCAAAAACATGTTATTAAAAACATACAAGTCGCGCCTACTGTATTTGCATACTACAGAAACAGTAGGAATGGAATGGCATTATGCTGTGTACACACACACACACACACACACACACACACACACACAGAGAGAGAGAGAGAGAGAGAGAGAGAGAGAGAGCTCCACCTTGTGAGGCTCTTCCACCTCCTTCACAATCGGCGGCGGAGACGCGCTCGCGTTCATTCCCATCAGTGGAGCTTCATGGACGGACAGGAATGGCTGGATCACGGAGACTTGTTCACTTTTTCACGGCTTTATGCGTGTTTTTGTGCTACAGCGCTTTGGTGAACGGAGGAAAAAGAGGAAACTCGGATAAATGCAACTACAAGGTAAAAACACACTCGAGTAAAATGTATAAAAAAATCGCTTGTGACTTTTCTGTCAGTGACACGAGCTGAAAACTTAACGAACAAGTTCAGTCATGTCACGTTACCTCAGAAGAACACTTAAAGGTCTTTTTATGCTTAAAAGTTGACTTTAAATGAGAGGATTCAACAACTACGGTGTATTATTTATCACAAAACAATGTTTTTGTAACGTGTGGAAGTATGCGACGACGAGTATCTTTATTTGCAGAGCAGATTATGTGTGTTTATTGGGGTTTACACTCTTAAAAATAAAGATCCCAGATACTAGAGAACAGTTGTAATTTAGGATGTCTTTAATAACATGGTAGCTGGTTTTAGCTGGTCTAAATTGGTCTACCTGGTTGACAATTTAAGCTTAGACTAGGTAGCTAGTTTGATGCTAGGCTGATGGTCTACAAACTAAGACTAAAAATAGCTAAATAGCTTAATTTTTCATCGAAAAATGTATTTTTTTTTATCTAGTTCTTCTGAGAGCCATCTATGTTTTGGTGGATTACTGATCTAAAGACACTTTTTAATCTCTAAAGAACCATATGCAAAGGATCTTTCATTTTTTAAGAGTGCACCTGTATGATTTATGCTGTGTTTTCAAAGTTAAAGTCTTGTGCAAACAGTGTTCATCCGGTCAGGAGCTTTGAGCTTTGGGAAATGGCCTTTTTAGTAGGTCAGATGTGTGAATGAGTCTCTCTTTTGTTGATCTTTTGTTGCTGGAGTTGACCTGTTGATGCTTTTGTGAATGGAGTTGAATGGTGGTAGACTAGAGATCACTGGGGAGATGGAAATTAAAAAGGCTTTTGGGTTTGCATGTAAGCTTTTGGTTGAATTTGTACCCTTTTATTGGCATAGTATGGCAAAACATGTTGAGAAGAAAATAAAACATGGATTTTTAGTTATTAGTATATGGTTATTTAAAGGGACAGTCACCCAAAAATTACACTTCAGTCATTATTTACTCACTCTTAATTTGTTCCAAACTTGTTTGAGTTTCTTTAAGATGTTGAACACAAAATAAGTTATTTTGAAGATTGTTGGTAACCAAACAGTTGGCGGTAGCCATTGACTTCCACAGTATGGAAACAAATACTGTGGAAGTCAATGGCTACCGTCAACTGTTTGGTTGATGTTTAATGGTTTAACCTCTTTGATTTCATAGACAGCAATGTGACTTCTTCATTAATGAATGCAGTAATGCTTAACTGTTTTGCATGATTGGTTGTTTAGTTATTTGCCTATAGATCCCTGAAGATCCCAATTAGGTTTTTGGACTATTTTAAAAGATGCTTACGTTTGACATTTTTCAACAGTCTACAATTTCCATTTTAAAAATACCATCTATAGATATCTGTTGCAAATATCACCAACCGTTTCCTTTTTACGTGAGTATCAGGTATCAAAAGATGTTTCAGAAATGAATATGCCTGTAATACAGGACTCTCCACACGCTCATGTTGTGTTGGCAGTGTTTGTCTTTGGCTTTTCTTCCTGTTGACCCGTGTCTGGGTCGTTTGCTGATGACAGACAGGCTATTGACGGACAGATTGCCCCACAATCTCATTGTCTTGGAGGGACAGAGCTGCTTTGAAGTCGTTTCCCATAGGAAGTCAGTGAACTGTTTGCTCTATTAAAATTCTTTGGCATTTCCTTTTAGGAAGCACAGTTCGCCTCCCTCCACTGCTACATCAAAGCCGTCCTGTTGAGAGAAACACTTCAGGTGTGAATGAATTGTGTGTTCTTGTGCGCCGTTACACTTTTTCTTCTGCGCTGAGAACTGATACGTAGTTGAGCTACTTACTTTTTATAGAGATAGACAACGGACAGTGTGTGACTTCATTAATGAAAGCTAGCAATTGTGAAATTTTGTGCATAATAAAGTTGTGTATTTGCATGCTCTCTGTTTCAAAGGATATTTTGACACTATTATGCTTTATACCATTGCTTAGACTTTGGTTTACTATTTTCAGCAGATTTGAGTTGTATCAAAAAACATAAAATGGACTATTTAAGATGCAAAATTGGATTTTTGAAAAGAACATGTAATAGTTTGTGTTGCATATTGTCTCAGTTTTATACTTTGCATTATTGCATTTTTGTTGCATTGCATTTTTATATGCAAAGACATTTTTGTATATATGATTTTATAATGAAGTTATGTGAAGTTTATAATGGAAGTGCAGTGCTTTTGCTTTCTGTGCTTTAAAGCACCTCTTGGCTCTTTTACACTATTTTTATATTCTGAGAGGTGATTATTATTCAATGCTATCCTAGATAAAATTGGCAAAAGACACTGACTTGGGTCAAAAATCAATAACATTTTCAGTAAACGAATCAATTACCTTTAAGATGCTAAATTGAATATTTATTTTAAAAAATGTAATCGTTTGTGTTGCATATACTTGTCATTATTGCTTTTTTTGGTCAATTTTCATATGCAAAGACATTTTTGTACATATGATTTTATAAATAAGTTCTTTTGCTTTCTGTGCTTTAAAGCACCTTTTTGCTCTTTGCACTATTTTTAGATTGTAAAATTACTGATTACCCATCCTGCGTGTTTATGTTTATGAATGATGCCTAAAATATGTCTTGTATAGAGGTGAACTGTTATTTGTCATTGCAAACCTAGATAAAATTGGCAAAAAACATTGATGTGGGTTTAAAAATAAATGACATTTTCAGAAAACATAAAAATTAACTTTTTTAAGAACATATAATAGTTTGTGTTGCATATTGTCTCCGTTTTATACTTTGCATTATTGCAATTTTTTTGTTGCACTGCGTCAAGACATTTTTGTATGATTTTATAAAGAAGTTGTGCTTTTGCTTTCTGTGCTTTAAAGCAACTATTGGCTCTTTTACACTATTTTTACATTGTAAAATTACTTATGTTATTTATGTGAATGGTGCCTAAAATGCTATGTCTTGTAGAGAAGAGGTGAGCTATTATTTTTCAGTGCAAACCTAGATAAAATTGGCAAAAAAACCCCACTGACTTGGGTCAAAACCACTCACATTTTCAAAAAACATAAAAATAATTAATTTTTAGGATGCAAACTTGCACATTTTTAAAGAAAACTTAATAGTTTGTGTTGCATATTGTCTCTGGGGGAGAGTTATATATATGTTGCATTATTGCATTTTTGTCAAATTTTAAAATGCAAAGACATTTTTGTGCGTATGATTTTAAAATGAAGTTGTGCTTTTGCTTTCTGTGCTTTAAAGCACCTTTTGGTGCTTTTACACTATTTTTAGATTGTAAAATTACTGATTACCCATCCTGCGTGTTTATGTTTATGAATGATGCCTAAAATAATATTTAAGTAGTAAGTCTTGTATAGAGGTGAGCTATTATTTTTCAGTGCAAACCTAAATAAAATTGGCAAAATCATTGACGTGGGTCAAAAACCAATTACATTTTCAGAAAACATAAAAATTAACTATTTTAAGATGCAAAATTGGATTTTTTTTTAAAAGACTGTGTAATAGTTTGTGTTGCATATTGTCTCAGTTTAATACATTGCATTATTGCATTTTTTTTGTCAAATTTTATATGCAAAGACATTTTTGTACATATGATTTTATAAGTTGTGCTTTTGCTTTCTTGCTTTAAAGCACCTTTTGACTCCTTTACACTGTTATAGATTGTATAATTACTGATTACCCATCATGCTGTTCTTGTGCTATGTTTATGAATGATGCCTATAATAATATGTCTTGTATAGGAGAGGTGAGCTATTATTTTTCAATGCAAACTTAGATAAAATTGGCAAAAACCTGATGTGAGTCAAAAATGACTTATGTTTTCAAAAAGCATAAAAATTATTTACTTTTAAGATGCTACATTGAACATTTTCAAAGAAAACTTAATGTGTTGCATATCGTCTCTGTGGATAGTTTTATATGTTGCATTTTTGTCAATTTTCATATGCGAAGACATTTTTGTGCATATGATTTTATAATGAAGTTGTGCTTTTGCTTTCTGTGCTTTAAAGCACCTTTTGGCTCTTTGACACTATTTTTAGATTGTAAAATTACTGATTACCCGTCCTGCAGGGTTTGTGCTATGTGTATGAATGATGCCAATAATAATATCTTGTAGAGGAGAGGTGAGCGATTATTTTTCAATGCAAACCTGATTTAAAAAAAATAAAATTGGCAAAATAACTCATTTGGGTCTAAAACAACTCCCGTTTCCAGAAAACATAAAAATCAATTACTTTTAAGATGCTAATTTGAACATTTTCAAAGAAAACTTAATTGTTTATGTTCCATATTGTCTCTGTGGATGTTGCATTATTGCATTTTTGTCAATTTTCAAAGGTAAAGGCATTTTTGTGCATTTAATTTTATAATGAAATTGTGCTTTTGTTTGCTTTCTGTGTTTTAAAGCACCTACCTTTAATACTGAGGCATCTCTATTATACTTTCTGCTATTGCTCATACTTAGATTCAGTTGTTTGATCAAATCTCTAAGTTGCAAGTCTTGTCAAAGAGAGCTGTTCTGTTATTTTTCAATGCAATCAGACATGGGTCATTAGTCACAGAGAAATGTGTGTTTTGCATGGGCAAACACCATTCACATTTTCAGAAAACACAAAAATTGATTATTCTTAAGATGCAAAATTGTAGTTTGTTTAAAGAAAATGTAATCATTTCTGTGCATATTGTCTCTGTAGAGAGTTGTATACTTTGCATCATTGCGTTTTTGTCATTTTTCATATGCAAAGACGGAAAACTTAAAACGAGTGTTTATTTTTAAAATGCGAAAAACAAAAAAAAGTGTTGCATGTTGTCTCTGTGGACAGTTTTATACTTTTTGTCTTTGCTTTGTTTCTTGTTTTTGACTGCACAGTTCAGGTTTAAGTCTCCGGAAAAACAAAGGTAGATATTTAAATTGGCCTCTGAGCTTTGTTGGGCTCCAGCCGAGGCTCAATTGGTTCTCCGATGGGGGCCTTTTGGACTCGGATTAAAGTGGTTGTTCTCTCCGGAAGTCCCAGGCCTCTCGGCTCAATAGCATCCTGCCTTCGGCTTTCCAACGAGCTCTGTGAGAAATCCCGCTGCCAGGGCATCGTAGGGAGTCGTAGAAATGAGCCTAACTTTCCTTTCCTTCCCAGAGTCCCGTATCTCTGTTTAAGAAATGAAGGAATTCATTACGGGACGGATATTGCCGGCTGCGTAATCGGTTTAACAAAAGTCCCGTCCCCGTCCATCTGGTGAAGTTATGCTCTCTGTGAATGATGTCAGCCAAACCTCACAAACATTAGCAAGCATCTCGAAATTGTTTCCAGCGAGAGCAATGGTTTCTGGGGGTGCGATTAGCATCGAGGGAGGCCGTGTTTTTCATGTGTAAACCTCAGTTGTGCTTTCAAGGGAATTGGGGGGCTTGATTAATATTCAACTACGGAGAGCTCACTTTTCCTAGGGCGCTCAAGTAAATGTTTTGCAGAGCGTGTATTTATTTGTTCCCAAAAGAACTTAAAAGCACTAGCTGACCAAAAAACATTCTTCTTTATTTACTCTCCATCATGTGGTTACAGACTAGTTTGATGAATATTATCAATATTATTGGCTGAAATGCTTTTGTTCCTCTTTTGTAAATGACTGACTTTCTTCTGTGTAGAACAAAATGAGCTTTTAAGGAAAATGTCTGAGTTTCTCTTTGTCATACACTTTAAAAATGATTTTTTGTAGTTGTATTGGAGTACATTTTGCAAGAAAATACTATTTAATTGTTTTTCTACACAACTTCACATTTAATTCAACGGTATACTTGACATTTCTTAATTTGTTAATGTTTGTGAATTATTTTTTTAAAATTTAAATCTCATTTATAGTTGCATTTTTAAAGTTGATGCATCATGATTTGCTCGTGTGAAATTCAATGGCATGATGCATCAAAAGGTAAAATTTTATCACAAATTCTTTATATGACTTAAGAAAACATGGAATATACTTTTATGTTGCTTATTTTGTAACTACAAAAATACACTAAAAAGTATAAATATTTTTAACACAGAAATCACCAGTAAACAATTACAAAGAAATGGCAAGTAACATTGAATTAAACATGAAATTTTCAAGTAGAAAGACTAAATATTTTCTTTCACCTTTTTATTTTGAAGTTGCACACAAAACATCCACAAAACATAAATTATACAGACACAATAAATAATAAAAAAAATGTTTAAAGATAATAATAAAAATAAATAATAAAAAGATTAATTAAAAATTAACTTTATTTAAAAAAAATTAAAATCCAATATTTAAAAAAAAACAAACAAACAAAAAAAAAAAACGTTTAATTTATTGTGTGGAAAAGAGCAGTGTGAACATTATGCAAAATATCTTTTAAGTAATAATAAGGTTTGGGCTGACATTACTTTCTTTAATCAGTTCACCTTAGAAAGTTAAACCAGTCTTGACCTGTAGCAAAAAGTGAAGATTTTGATGTGATTTATCACTTTCTTAAATAAAAATCATATTTTCCTGTTAGTCTTTCAGTGTTTATTGAAAACAAATCCTCTTAAAAGGATAGTTATATATGTGTGTATATACATAAATTATATATTAGTCATTCATAGAAATGTATTTAAAAATAAAAAAAATTGAATAATTGTTTATTTTTTTTAGTGTTATTTAATGATTAATTTATTATTTTTTTAATAAATATAGTTTAATTATTAGTTAAACATGCTTATTTGTTAAAATGTACATATATTTAGTTATTAGTTGTTCAATTTAATTTGTTTAATTAATATTTAAATTTAAATATTAGATATAAAATGAAATATTGCATGTATTTAGTTAATATTATATATATATATATATATTTATATATAAACAGTCTTGACCTTTAGCAAATTAAGTGTTTTTGATCAAATTAAAAGTTTTTGATCTGATTTACCACTTTCTTAAATAGAAATCATATTTTCCTGTTAGTCTTTCAATGTTTTTTTTATTGAAAACTTCATAGTTCACCCAAAAATGAGTTTTTGAACTCTTGAACACAGAAGAAGATATTTTGAAGAATGTTGGAATCCTAGAACTTGACGGTACCCATTGACTTCCATTGTGTGGGAATAAATACTATGGAAGCCAATGGCTACCGTCAACTGTTCGGTTACCAACATTCTTCAAAATATCATCTTTTGTGTACAGCAGGAGACAGAAAGTCATACTCGTATTCATTTTTGAATGAACTATTGCAGGTGCTTAATGTACATGTTATTTTTAATATCCAACATGAAGCAGAATGAATCTTATTGTTGGTCTTGACAGCTGATCTAAGATCAGTCGGCAGCTGTACTGCACGAATAGACTCAGAAACATGAATTTCAGAGCTGAAATCTCCCAGTTTCAGTCTAATATACCAGGTCAAATAAAACAAAAGTATAACGGCCCGTGTTTTACAGTGTCCCCAGACGAACACAAGCAGAATCCCGGCCAAGAGCTTCCTTTATTACGGTGGTTCAGGGATCTAATGCAAAGCCTTGAGTGCATATATGGGCCTTTTTCCACTTCTGTGTGCGTTTCTCAAAAGAGCCCTCACACTTTGGTTTCTTGTTCTCGTAACATCTGGTTGAGGATGAATGATGGGGAAGGGGGTGTGTTTCACGCGCTCACGGTGCGGAGAGAGAATGAAAGGGGGGTTTGCTCCGAGTTATTTCTGTGCCATCTTAAGGGTGCATTGAAAACCATCCAAGCAGCTCGTCACCTTGGAGGCTGTGTCTGGTGGTGCGGTGGGAAAATCCCTGGTTGGCTGGCTCTGAATCGGCCTGGTTCGCTGAACCACTTTGAATTCTGGGACGGAGGTCTTTCAGCAGCGACACTTCTTTTGACCGGACGAGTGCTCCTGCCGCTCGCTCTGAATGGCAGGATGTCGCTGGTAAACTTAGGTATGTTAAAAGTGAAGTAAGAGTTGAGATACTCGGTTGGGGGCCTGTGATTGGTCAGTGATTTTTGTGTGATCTTGTTAAAGCTCCCGGTCTAAAGTTGGTCTGTTTTGGACACTTTTATGGCATATTACATTCTTACATCACACTACAAATGAGTTATTTTTTTAAATTCACTGATATGGCTATTAATTTGTATGCTGTTTTATAATGTCAGCATTATATTTTCTAAATGATAAAATGTTTGTGTATAGAGAGAGAGAGAGTGTTATATATAATTATTATGTAATTATATATTATATAATTATATAATTAGTTATAAATGTGTGTGTGTATGTGTATATGTGTGTGTGTGTATATATATATATATATATTATATTATGTTTATTTATTTATTTATTTATTTATATATGTATATATGTATGTCAATTATATATTAGTAAGTAATTTATGGAAATGTATTTAAAATAAAAAAATTAGAATAATTGTTTAATTATTTTTAGTGTTATTTAATGATTTAATTTATATATTTTTAATAAATA
>JAHKKF010509218.1:0-11741 GCA_019740295.1 Labeo calbasu
TTTTATTTTATTTTATTTTATTTTATTTGTTATTTTGTATGTCTTACCAACTTGTACAATTACTTTATCACAGCAATTTTGTTTTTGATATAAATGACTATTATTATTGTATTTAAAATACATTTTGTGCATTCAGTATAATTCAATATACCTGTTGCCAATTAAACAAATCCTTTTAATCTGGATATATATATATATATATATATATATATATATATATATATATATTTCTGTTTTTTAATTTCATTTAATTTTTTTAAATTTTCTTTTTTTATTTTAGTTTCGGTTGGTCATTTTTCATTTATGTATTTTCTAGATGGAAGGGTTATAATTTATTTTTTTTCAGAGAGAGAACAATATGTATTGAATGTACTAAAAAAACTGAATATGTTTAAACCATATTCCCTATTGATATCATCTACTTAATTTAAATGTTATGTTATATATATTTATAGAATTACTGAAAAAAAAAAACAAGAAAAAAATCAAACTGATCAAAAGGCTTATTTTATTTTAAATTTCATTTAATAATTTTTCTATTTTCATGTATTTTCTAGTTAGAACGGTTATCATTTTTTTTCAGAGAGAGAACAATATGTATTGAATGTACTGAAAAAAATTTAAACTATATTCTCTATTGATATCTACTTAATTTAAACTGAATGTTATATATTCATATGGAATTAATGAAACAACAAACAAAAAAGATTAAACTGATCAAAATGTTTTTTTTGTATAACTGTATCTTTAGATTTTTTCTCATTAGTTTAATTTAACTTCATAATTTTTCATTAATGTATTTTCTAGAAAGAAGGGTTATAATTTTTTTTTTTTTTTTTTTTTTTTCAGAGAGAGAACAATATGTATTGAATGTACTGAAAAAAATATTTATGGAATTAATGAATAAAAAAAACAATTTTATTTGTCTTTGGCTTTTGATACAAATGACTATTTTATATTTCTTCCATACTGAATTTTGTACATTCAGTATAATTAAATATACCTTAATGAAACAATTTAGCTTTTTAACATCAAATTTTCCATTTCACTCTTCCTCTCTTTTATCTATTTAGTATTTTTATTTTATTTATCTTTTTTTTCAATTAATTTCATTAATACATTTGTTACAATGGTTATAATTCTTATTATAATCTTATTATAATTATTAATTAATTAATTAATTAAAATGATTAACGTTATATATAAATTGTTATTAATCTTATTATATATTTTTCCAGAAAATAACAATATGACTAAATAAATTTGGACATATTTAAGCTAAATTCGGTATTGACATCACCCACTCAATTTGTTTGACTGAATGTTATCTATTTTAACGGAAACAGCTGATCTACGTGCCAAAGACCAAAAAGGAAGAAGGAAAGAAAACCACTAGGCTCGTTCGACACGTTCCACACGTGCCGCCTGTGAATCCGCGTCCACTCAGCAGAGAGCGCCCGTGGGTTATTTACAGTCTGTTTGCTGTCGCAGCTCAGCTGGTGCGAATGTCACATGACTCCAGCATGGATCTCTGTAGACCAGAACGCTCGCCCTGATGGGGAAACGGGAATCCCAGATTGTGTGTTTGTGAAAAACAGAGCCCGAGCATGCCGACGCTGCTGCAGAAGCTCTTCAGCAAGAGAGCCGTCGGTAACGGCAGCGCCCGGGACTGCTCTACAGCAGCGGAGCAGTGGTAAGACCGTTAGCACGGGCAGATACTACACCTATGGGTATAAACGCGCTTTATATGCCACTGTAAACTCTATTACCACTCCGCGGCAGACAGATGTTTTTTTTCCGCAATAAAGACTAGGAGGTGCAAATACGTACGAGTTTATGATCACCATTTTATTGTGTCATCCCTTGCAGGCCGTAGTGTTATTTGATCTATATGTGTTAACGGCGTTGTAGAGTCACACACTCGAGTTCTCCGTAGCACTCGTCCAGTCAGCTGAGCCCGAGTCCGTGTGTTATGTAACTCTTTCAGTGCTTTTATGCTTGCACAATTCTTGCAAGTTTTGACAAGAATTTATTTGAGACATCTATTCTGTATTTACGGCTTCTGCTTCTGCAGAGTGGGCGGAGAGGATGGTTTATGGGAGAGAGTCAAGTGGTTTACTGACACAGTTTGTACCATATTAGTAATGATTTGGGATAACGGGGAGTGAAAAATAAACATAAACAAACAATTGAGTGTTTTAGAAATTGTAAAATTAAATGTGAAGTTTACAATTTTTTTAGAAAAATTATAAATTCTTAATCACAAATCCTTCAAGTTCCCCCTTAATGTTCTTAAGTGAGATCAGACTTGCAATTTTTTGTTTAATAAGTCGCTAGCCAAATAATTTGCACGGTTTTATACTTTAGCGACTGGTTAACATACGTTTTTAAGCAGTAGTGCAACACACTGGATCCTTTCCAAACATATGGTCACATGACAATTCGCCACAGTTTACTAGAAGGAAGTGACACTACTTACCCGCTGATAATATGTAAAACATTGATCCCAATGTTCATTTGGAGGTTCAAAACAACAGAAAAGAACTGTAAAGGGATCTCCCACAAATGGTGTCACCTCAAATTTGATTCCACAGTCGCTGCTCAAAACTGACCTATTTTCAAAATTAGTTTAGGTCAGAATCACTGAATTTATCAAAATATGCTATTTGAATGATCACTCTTACATGTGCAATCATTTGACGAGAATAAATAGTGTGAGCGCTCTAAAAATAATTAGAAATGTAAATGTTGTTTGTGTGGTATTTATATATACTAAAAATTTGTACTTATGCTGACGCATAGTCAGTGTTGTTTTAGTATTATTTATATACTGTTATATTATTTATAAATGTTTTGATTTATCTTTTTTTTTTAATATTTTTCGTTCTTAGTTTAAAGTTTAAATTTTTTTTGACATTTTGTTTTGTTTTTCTATTTAGTTTTAATGTATTTTTATTTTAGTTTTAGACATTTTCGTTCCTAAACATTTATTTAAGTTGTCATTTCTAATTTTTAAGTTTTTCAGTTGATATATACACTAGCAGTCAAAAGTTTTTGAACAGTAAGATTTTTAATGTTTTTAGAAAGGTCTATTTTTCTCACCAAGCCTGTATTTATTTCATCCAATTTATTTTAAAATGTAATTTATTCCTGTGATTTTTTTTTTTTTTTTTTTTTAAAGCTGATGCTTCAGAAATCATTCTAATATTCTGATTTACCACTCAAACAACATTTATTATTATTATTATTATTATTATTATTATTATGTTAAAAAAAGCTGAGTAATTTGTTTCAGGTTTCTTTGATTTTTGATGAATAGAAAATCTGAAATAGAAATCTTTTGTAACATTATAAATGTCCTTATCATCACTTTTGATAAATTTCAAGCATCCTTGCTAAATAAAAGTGTTAATTTCTATAATCCTATACCCCCCAACACACACACACAAAATGTACTCAACTGTTTTAAATATTTATAATAATAATAATAATAAGAAGAAGAAGAAATGTTTCTTGAGCAGCAAATCAGCATATTTAAATGATTTCTGAAGGATCATGTGACACTGAAAACTAGAATAATGATGCTGAAAATGTAGCTTTGATCACAGGAATAAATTATATTTTAACATATATTTAAATAGAAAGCAGTTATTTTAAAAAACATATTTCACAATATTACTGTTTCTGCTGTATTTTGGATCAAATAAATGCAGGCTTGGTGAGCAGAAGAGACTTCTTTAAAAAAAAAAACTATCTCACTGTTCAAAAACTTTAGGCTGGTACTGTATGTATATATAACTGAAGCTTTTCATTACCAAAAACACTTTTAATATTTTTATAAACAGTAATAAGTGCACCTAGAAGCTTTGATTCAGTATAGTGCAAAAGTTTTTAGTCACTGATGCTATTGTAGAAATGCACTCTTTGCAGTCAGTCACTGTATTCTGCAAGTAAAAATATTTCAGAAACCCTCGATTATTAGGCAAAGCCAGTAGTATTCAGATGATCATTCGATCTCAAAATATCCGCCCCCATTAGGAGACCCACTCCATGTAAAATAAATCTGCTTGTAATAAGCTGGTGTGATCTCAAAATGAATATTTATGTTTTGGGCAAGGGGCGGGGGTGCTGAAGCATATGACTGACTGAATATTTTGTTGCAACATGCATGCTTAGTGTTAGCAAAAGGAACATGTTGGTTTGTTTGCTGAGGTATGCAACTTTGGGCAGTGAGAGTGTCCTATGACTCTGTTTGGATCACATGCTTTGTGAGAGGGTGTGTGAGTGTGTGAGTGAGTGTGTGTATGACAGTCATGTGACGTTTGAGCTGTATTCAGTAAGTCATCAGATAGATAAGAGCAGAAACCCCTTAGTCTTTGAACATATTGCTACCCAAAAAATCTGTCTCTCCATTTGAATCTCCCCACTGGGTCCTCTTTTGACTTCTTAAATGTCATTTGATTTGGAGAACTTCTAAAAAAAGCAAGAAGTAATTTTTATAGAAAGCAGAGGAGTGTGTATGTGCACGTATGTATACACACACACTCTCTGTAGCATACTGAAAGGAATACCTGTGAAGATGAAGATTAAGAGTCGCAAGAAAAACACCGCAAGGTGGTTGTTTATTCCAGAGGATGCTACATGGAACAGGTACACTTAGTGTGTATGTGTGAGTGTGTGTGTGTGTTTGGGCCATTTTACAACTATGATAAGCTTTTCCTTTGCTTATGAGAGGAATGTGCTTACGTGTGTGAAACATAGTAATGGAGTAGTAGTAAAGCATAGTAAGATAACTGTGTTAAGGCTGCTTTGAGCAAACTGTGTGACCTTTTTAACTTGTTAAAAATTAACTTAAATAAAATATGTACTAAAATATGCAGCTCTGACCCTCCTCAGGCACCAATATCAGAGTTATGATGCTTCATTGCTTCTGTCTAAATAAAATACAGCATCAGAGCAGCCTTAAACCAAGTGCATGTAAATGTATATCTAATCATTTGTAGTTTCATTTATAGTTATTTTTTAAATAAAAATATAAAATAAATATTTGTTCATTTTTTATATTATTTTTTTTGTTTATATATTCATAAAATCTCATTTAGAATTACTTTTATCTATATTCATAATTCACATTTAAAATAGTGCTGTCAAACGATTAATCGCATCCAAAATAAAGGTTTTTGTTCACATGATGTGTGTATACTGTGTGTATTTATTATGTATATATAAATTAACACACATACAGTACATTTTGAAAATATTTACTTGTATATATTTATATTAATATAATTTATATATAACGTTTTTTTTTTAAATATATGCATGTGTGTGTATTTATATGTATACATAATATATACACAGTACAAACACACATTGTGCAGACAAAATTTTTTATTTTGGATGCGATCGCGATTATTATTTGACAGCACTAATTTAAAACAAAACATTAATTTCATGGACCTCCTTTTGACATTTATTTCTGCAGCTGTAATTTCTTTGTATTTCTTAATCCACCTCTGTGCAGCATAAAATTAATGTAATTTTTGTATTTTTGTGGTATATGTCTCTTCTGATGCAGTTTTTGTGCTGTATAAGTCTTTTTTAATGCTTGATCTTGAAGCAGTTTGCTGTTTAGCGCATATATTGGTATAAACTGTACAATATATATTTTTTTTAAATTAGTGCCGTCAAACGATTAATCGCGAATAATTGCATCCAAAATAAAGGTTTTTGTTTACATAATTTATGTATGTGTACTGTGTATATTTATTAGGTATATATAAATACACATGCATGTATATATTTAAGAAAAATTTTATGTTTAAATATTTATATATAATATCAATTATACGAATATAAATATATACATAGAAAAACACTGCATGTGTGTGTGTATTTATATATACATAAATATACACAGTTTATTTACATATACAAATGTACACAGTATACACAAATATTATGTGTAACATTAATTGGACATCATTGGACAGCACTATTTAAAAGATATGTATATCTTTTACTGATTTCTTCAAAATTCATGAGGCTTGTTGGACTTTTTTTTTTTTTTGCCATTTTCTGTACTGATTGTTGTTTGGGGGGAGTAATAATGTAAAAATGATAAATGGGTTAAATAGAGCTAGCGTTTTTCTACACCTAGTGTTGGGTGAAAGCATTTTCAAACTCCAAATATTTCTAATCAACAAACATGCAAGAAATGCTGGAAATGTAAAATTTTTTAAATGACTGTGGACAGGTTTCATTCAGCCCATCTGAAATGGTTCTAGCTGTCAGTCGGTGTATGTGTATGTGTGTACTACAGTGATCATATGACACAGCGGTTGCTCTTCATGTGATCTGAAGTATGAGGAAAATCCCTAAAAGGATGCGTCATAAAGGCTAATTCATTACGAGGCACTATTCTTTGCTAAAACCGGCTCACTGTTAGTAGTGTGTGTGTGTGTACATGTTTAGCTTCACATATGAGGTCCAAATGTTTGAAAATTTCCTCACAGCTGATCTGTGACGATATCTGAAGTGGTTTTCACTTTTGAAAGGCATATAATTATTTTATAACTCCGTGAAGGTTAGGTTTAGGATAGTGTTACTTTAATATAAAAACCACTGTTTATAAGAAGTCCTCAGTAATATAACTTCTCGGGTCTGTGTGTTTGTGTCAATGTGTAGTGGCAGTACCACCCCAAGCAAGTGTTTTTCTCTCTCTCTCTTTCCCTCCATCCCTCTGTCTCTCTCTTATATACTGGCACACACACACACTCACGCAAAATCTCAGTAGGAGAGGATAAAGAGAGCCTGTGCCCTCAGTGTGTGTAAGTGTGTTTGTGTGTGTGAAGGATAAAGGGAGCCTGTGCAGGGCAGTGTATTGTTCAGCAGCTGTGTGTTAGAAAAGACTGAGCAGCATATCGTCTAACACACACATACGCACGTTAACACTTAGCAGTCCAAATACAAAGTCCGTACACTCGACGCAAACAAACGCATAGTGATTGCTAACTGACACATGGATGCTGATATAACATACACACTGCATCATCTATGCAATCAGAGAAAAGGGGCGCTGCCGACACCATTTGTGTGCGTGTGTGTGTGTGGTTGTGTGTGACTTGGGCACTCCGAGCTCGGACAAGCGGAGATGGAGACTGCACGCCTGTGTTTTTTGTTGTTAGACTGTGATGATCTTCTGATGTTTAATGGAAGAAACATGCAACTGTGTGAACGGTCCACTTTCCGTGCCTACAGCCACGCTCTTGGACAGTTTCGGGCATCTTGTGATTGTTATTCATACCTATTTTGGATGTGTATGTAGTGCTTGGAGGTTGGAAATGAGTGTCTGATTGCTTTATCATACACCAGGATGGAAAGCAGGTAGGGTATGTGTGTTTGTTTGAAGAAAATGTATTTTCGCTTTTTTACATATGGTGCAATTAAATGTTTATTGCTTTTTTGAAGGTTACTGAAGCGGTGTGGTTTTGATGAAAGGAATAGTTTTTGTCTGTGCAATACAAAAAAAAGACATTTCGAAGAATGTTCAGGCTTCTCCTTTGCATACAATGTCAGTGAATGGTGAATAGGGAGTGCCATGCTCAGAAATGACAAATATAGCACTATAAATATAGTCCAAACAAGTCATGTGCTACATTTCAAGTGTTCAGAAGCCATATGATAGTTTTGTGTGAGGAAAAGACTAAAATATAATTACCATTGAAAAGTTTTGGGTCAGTAAGATTTAAAAAAAAAAAAAAAAAAAAAGAGAGAGAGAAAAAAGGAAAGAAATTAACACTTTTTTTTTTTTTTTTTTAGCAAGGATGTATTAAATTAATCAAAAGTGACAGTAAAGTCTTTAACAAAAACTAATATCTATTTCAAATTAAATCTGTCGTTTTAAACTTTTTATTAATCATAGAATCCAGAAATAAAATATATCCCAGCTTCCACAAAAATTTTAAGCAGCAACATTGATAATAATAAGAAATGTATCTTGGAAAAAATTAGACGAAAGTATATTAGACTGATTTCTGAGGGATCATGTGACTCTACAGACTGGAGTAATGGATGATGGAAAATTCAGCTTTGCTATCACATGAATAAATTACATTTTAAAATATATTCATAATAGAAAACCGTTATTTTGAAATGTAATAATATTTTACAATATTTCTGTTTTTACTGTCTTTTTATAAGTTGTAATTTACTGAATATTCACTGGAACGGCATAAGGGTGAATAATGATAGAATGTTTCAAGTGAACTGTTTCCAGGTGAATATTTTTTGCTTATTTTATTTGTTGGAGAATTGAAAATTATAGTCATTTTGGTGTGTGTGTCAGACCATAGAAGTTGTAGAGGAAGTGTTATTCTCTCTTTTTGATTTTGATCACCGTTACCTGTGTTTCTCTCTCTTTTAGTTGGGCGTCTGCTGAGTTTGATCTAGCTCAGATCAGATTGATAGTGTATCAAGATTGTGAGAGAAGAGGGCGCCAGGTTCTTTTTGACTCCAAAGCAATACATAAACTGGATGCATCCGAGCCGGTAAGTTGCTAATGTTGTGTATGTGGGTGTGTGTGTCGGGGGGGTGTCTATGAGCACTGTTTTGGGAGGAGTCACATGCTCTGTAATCCAGCTTGCTTGGATCTCATGACAGGTGTGACTGCTCAGCTAACTGGGTCAAAGCGTTTAACACTCGTGTGTGTGTGTGTGTGTGGGTTGTATCTTACTGTTTACTGCCTTATGATTTAATATTGGTATAATTTTTTTTTTTTTTTTTTTTTGTAAGATACACTTTTAAATTAAGGATGCCTCAAGGAGAAGTCCACAGATAATGTACTCACTCCCTTGTCATCCAAGATGTTCATGTCTTTCTTTCTTAAGTCGTAAAGAAATTGTGTTTTTTGAGGAAAACATTTCAGGATTTTTCTTCATATAATGGACTGATATAGTGCCCAGAGTTTGAACCAAAAATGCAGTTTAAATGCGGCTTCAAACGATCCCAAATGTTGTTGTAAATGATTCTAGCAGAGGAAGAAGGGTCTTATCTAGCGAAACGATTGAGTATTTTCATAAAAATAATACAATTTATATACTTTTTAATGTCAAACGCTCGTCTTGTCGTACCCGACCTGTTTTTATCCGGTTCATGACAGTTAGAGTATGCTGAAAAATCATCTCATGTTCTCCCTTGAACTTCAAAATTGTTTATCGCTGTTTTACCTTTTTTGTTAAGGGTGTTTGATCTTCTTTGCATGTTCGCTTTGCAAAGACTGGGTCGAAACTTCTGCAGCGATGTAGGATTCGATGTAGGATTGAAATGATTTTTGAAGTTGAGGGAGAAAATACGATTGGAGTTTTTCGACATACCCTAACTGTCTTGAGCCTGAATACACAGAGTTCAGGGAGAGCAAGACAAGACGAGCGTTTGAGAATAAAAAGCATTTAAATTGTATTTTTTTAATGAATATAACTGATCTTTTCGCTAGATAAGACCCTTCTTCCTCGGCTGGGATTGTTTACAACCGCATTTAGGATTGTTTGAAGCCGCATTTAAACTGCATTTTGGAAGCTCAAACTCGGGGCACCATAGCAGTCCATTATATGGAGAAAAATCCTGAAATTATTTCCTCAAAAAACACAATTTCTTTATGACTCAAGAAAGAAGGACACAAACATCTTGGATGAGAAGGGGGTGAGTACATTATCAGTAAATTTTTCTCCTCGAAGGGGTCATGTCTTGGGAAATCAGACTTTCTTTTTAAGTGGAAAAAGTACGAAGAGCGAATTAACAAAACTATTAATGAATGAAATGGTTCTCATTTTTATATGTGAAGGAATGTGTTCTAAAACGAGTAAAGTTATGACTTTCTGGCCAAAATTGTTTACTGCAAAAGTGTTTTCTTATGGAAATTGTATTTTCCTCAAAATATGCATGCTATATTTTCACTGTTGTAATAGTAAATCATAGCTGTATTTTTTTTATATGTTGACTCATCCATCTAGACAGTTGTTATTGAATGTCTCTGGCTCTCTCTGAACAGAGTGTGATTTATTGTCAGTAAGTTGTCACATGATTGGTCTGTTTATTCAGCTCTTCAGCTTTTGTCACAAAGAGAGAGAGCGACAGAATAACATTGTGTGTGTGCGCGTGTATTGCTGTTGAATTGTGTTTCTTATGGTGGAATATTGGGTTTTGACCTGTAGGTTAGACAAAGATAATCAAATGAAAATATTTGTCACAATGATTTTTTTTCTTTACGATGAATATCTTTTTTTTTATAGCAGTAGCATTTTTAACTCGTGTACAGAGATATAGCAAAAAAGTAAGTCTCTGACGTTAACAAAGCTACATTTATTTGACTTAAAAATACAGGAAAAACAACAATATTGTGAAATATTATTGCTAATTGAAGTAACTGTTTTCTATTTTAAAATATAATATTTTTAGCTGTGCCGTCACAAGAAATTTTGTCCTTAGTGTCACATGATCCTTCAGAAACCATGCTAGTATGCTGATTTGGTGCTTAAGAAACATTTCATTATTACTAATGTTTAAAACAGCTGTGCTGCTTAATGTATTTTTGGGAACAGTGATACTTTTTGGGGGATTCTTTGAATGGAAAATGTTAAATAAGTTTTATTTGAAATTTTTAATGTGTTCTTGCTGAATAAACATATTATTTAAAAAATAAATGAATAATAATTTTAAAAAAAAAAACTTTTAAACTGTAGCACACTTTGAACATTAGTCCTTAATATGGATAAATGGTACACATTTAATCAAATCACATTTTTTCTATAATTTTAATTGATTCTATAATGACCCTGAAGAATCCAATTGTTTCTGTTATCTTATAGTCTGCTGATGAAATCAAAACTCCCCCCAACCGCAGTGGTGCTTGCCATATTGGCAGCCAAGCAAGTGAGAAAGACAAGCCTCCTACATATCAGGTTTGTGTTTTAGCCACTATTATGGAACTTTATCATTCAAAAGGCATTAAAGGTTTAGTTCACCCAAAAATGAAAATTTTTGTTAATTACTCACCCTCATGTCATCCCAAACCCATTAAACCTTTATTCATTTTTGGAACAAAAATAAAGACATTTTTGATGAAGTTCAAGGGCTTTCTGACCCTGCATTGACAGCAACGCAACTGAAATGTTTTATGGCCCAGAAGGTAGTAAGCACATCATTAAAATAGTCCATGTGACATCAGTGGTCTAACCAGAATTTTATGAAGCTACGCGAATACTTTTTGTGTGCAAAGAAAATAAAAAGAATGACTTTATTCTAAAAATGTATTCTTGTTTGCAGAGTTCCCACGGGTCTTTGAAATCCTTGCAAGTTTGTGAATCTGAAAAAAAAAATCTCAAGGCCCTGGAAAGTTTTTGAAAATAACCATACATGGATACAAGTCCTTGAAAGTGCATGAATTTATTTTGTGCAAGACGTTTTCTGGAAAAAATTCCGTATTATTCCCTCCGGTCTGCTAATGTGTTATTTTGCCAACACTTCGTGACCTATGCATACTAGCTTGCTTGATCTCTGTTAGTTTCGTGCATTTACACGTTACGTTAACATCAGGTCATTTTAGAATATAGTGTAGGATGTACCGAATATTGTTCAGTTTTATGCAAAACAGAAATACGAAAAATAGAATATCAGACCTCTGTCATATGTGACCCTGGACCACAAAACCAGTCATGAGGGTCAATTTTTCGAAATTGAGATTT
>JAHKKF010509239.1:0-10003 GCA_019740295.1 Labeo calbasu
TCAAATAATTAGACATGCTAAAACAGAATTTGGTAACAATAAAACATAAGGTGGGAAAAAATAAAACATTTCATTGGGCCCTAAACATGTAATTGTTTGTTTAACTTTTAATAAATTAATGTTAAATTGTTTAAGTGTCATGATTTTAATTAATTGGACATGCTTTTGGATTAATACAATTTAATTTAACCATTAAAAAGGAGTCCGGAATAATTAAAAATGGAAAAAACAGAATCCAGAAAAATTGAAAAAGAAAAATGGAATTTGGAAAAAAAAATAATAATATGGAATTTGTGAAAAATGAAGAGTAATTTTATGCATAACCTACCATGAAAAAAATATGAAAAAAAAAAAATATATATATATATATATATATTTTACTATACTGATAGCACAGATGTCAACATTTGGTGATTCAAATACCCATGTGAAGTTTTTAAAGCATTTTTTTTATTTTTAGTGCATGATTTTCCAAAGTCTGATGTTTAGACTCTATTGGTAACACATACATTCTCTAAGCATTTATATGTCAAATCCATAACGCTGAAATTGCCCAAAACGGATTTCATAGGGCTCTACAAAAACGAGCAATCTCATACGTAAGCAGATGCATATGAAAAATAATGCGATCATCAACAATAAACAGCACATAAATGAAAAGTGCATAATGTTACCCAGGAAGTGGTAAAGGACTGTACATCTTTGGGAGTGTTGATGGAAGCAATCTACTGCATTTTTGCTTTGATCATCATACTTAATATGATCCAGATTTTCTCAAGGTTTTTCAACAAAAGGTTGCTTTTTTTAATGAAACTTACCTACATTCAGAAGAATGCTTGATGCTAGAATAAAACAGATTGTTTTGTTTAAAATGAGAGGCTCTGTTCTTTATTTTGATGTATTGCATGTTCAGAGATTCATACAACAAAATATTCTGGGGATCATGACATTCATTGAAAATGATCAAAAAAGCTGGCGGTGGCTGGCAGCTTTTTATTTATTTATTTTTTTCAAAAATGCTGGCGGGGAAAGAGTTAAATGGGTCAATGACCAAAGAAAAAGCCCTTGATAAAGAAAAGAAAAAAATATTCTTCATTATTAATCTACTTTAAACACAATATCTTACAAATGTACTCTTTGGATTTATATGGTTTGTGAAAAACTCAAGTGGTGTCACCATAATTGTAAAAAATGCATAAATAAATAAATGAGTGTAACATAAGTCAATGTAATGTACACATCTCAAAAAAAGCTTAAACTGGCCAATTATGCAGGTGTCCTCCATCACACTCTGCGATTCATGAATAGTTTATGTTTTGGTGAAATAGTGGCAGATTTCATATAAATTTGTAAGATACTATTCGTACGTTTCATGCTTACACCCCCAATGAGGGTTAGATTTAGGGGTGAGATTACAGGTGAAACTTCATATTTTATTCAAAAAGTGTTAACATTATTTTAAAGAATCAAATTGTACACATTCATATGAAATCAGCAACATTTTTTCTTGACCTTTTTTTTTTTTTACATTTTCTTACATTCAAATTTACTAAGCAGCTTCTTTCAGAGAAACGTTTAGTTAGTTACTTTTTAATTAAATTAAATTCAATATTGCATATTTTCCTCATCATGATATCAGGACTGTTGAATCACCCTGATTTTTTTTTTTTTTTTTTTTTTTTTGGTAAAACTTACACTTTACATTAAGATTCTATTAATTAATGTTAGAAATGTATTAACTAGCACGAACAAACAATGAACACTACATTATTACGCTATTTAATAATCTTTGTTAATGTTAGTAAAAAATACAGTTGTTCATTGTTATTTCACGTTAATTGTCAGTGCATAATCATGCATTAGTACATGCTGAAAATAACATTAAGATTAATAAATGCTGTAGTAGCATTGGTCATTCTTAGTTCATGTTAACTAAAGTAGTTAACTAATGTTTAATACTTAACCATTTTTTATAAAGCTGTCAAGACTATCTTTAGTTCAGAAACTAAAGAGCGGTTGTATTCGATTCATTGTATGTATGAATCACTGCATTTTAATGTATTTGTAATAAATACATTTTAAGATCTGTAATTGTGTCACATCACTGCCCCAAATATGATTATTTTAACACGAAAGCACTAAGCTTCTAAGGTGTGTGTGTGAGTGCAAGTTAATACAAACAGAGTCAAAGAATGGATGGTGCTTATTGTAAGGTGAATGAATAATAACAAAGATTAAAATATAAACACCCACACAAATTCTTCATACCCACACTCACATACCAACACAATCAAACACACCAATAAAACGATTCAGAGAGTTAGAGGTTAGCGCAGCTGATATGTAAGAAAGTGGCTCTATGTCATCTTACGCTCCTTTCTATCTCACTTACACACACACTCACACACACAATACAAGCAAATCATTTTCAATTTACTTTTGTGGCAGCCTCCTCCTGCCTGCTCCTCTCTGTTTCATGACTTCAGGTGTTAATGCAATTGCCTGGAATCACCAGGTTCTCTGACATAATATTCCCTCTCTCCCAATTCTGTCACCGCTTTCTGGGTTTGTTCTCTTTTTGTTGCATTCTTTTTCTCCCTCTGTTCTATTTATCCGGCGCTAAGCCTGTTGGTCTGTTGACCCTGACGAGTCCTTCAGATGAATGAGAGAAAGAATTAAGAGGCCAGAGACGACGAAGCAATAAGCAGAATATGGGAGGGATGGAGACAGACAGAGAGGAAGAGCGAGACGGGCAGACATTGGAATTTTGTTTGGCTGGAAGAGGTAAATATAGTCCTAATGACTAAGATGAGGACAGGGATGGGGAGGAGGGAAAATGGAGGGAGTGGAGAATAAGAAAGAGGGATGAAATATGGAGGAATAGAGGGAAAGAGAGAAATATTGATTACTGGGGTGTGTGTACGTGTTTGGCCTGAACAAACATGCTGGCAATCCTCCAGTTTTGACAGACAAGGGACAGTATGAGAGCGTGTGTGTGTGTGTAAGGTTGGTGGGGGAAGGGGGGTTGGGGAGTTGGAACACACGCAAGAGCATCTGAGCACATTCCACAACAGCATATTACTGTTTTTGAGTCGCATCAAATTAACCTGGAGTAATCATAGCCTGAGCTTGTCATTTGGGAACCCACTGTGCTAATGTTGTGCAAAAGCAGCAATTTACTGCCGCTTCCACAGGTTGCATTGTACAGTAGGAGACGTGGGAAGTGCACACGCAGTCCTGAATTCATCAAAGAGAGCCAAAAACACTCAGCGATATATCATCCACAAAGAAAGGGACTCGTGCTTCGCTGTTGCTTACAGACCCCCGGGCGATTCTAAAATACTACAGAGTACATTACTATAACGGCTCTCTATATAAATTTACATAAATCTCTAGTGTCCCTGACTGGTTTATTAAATATGCTGCGAACACTTTATTTTCAGAGATGTTCAGTTCAGTTCAGTTCAGAGATGTTTAAGAGATGTTCAGTTCAGTTTACTAACAATGAAATGATTTCAGGCTCATGACGTACAGCATGAAATGTATATTTACAACATTACCAAATTATAAGACAGCACAAGGACAGCACATTTTAATGTTTTTATTACAAAAGAACCCTGCATTTAAGTCATTCCTGTATCATTAGATAAATGTATATGTGACAGAAACATATTATATTTTATA
The DNA here is from genome assembly GCA_019740295.1 of Labeo calbasu. NCBI lineage: Eukaryota > Metazoa > Chordata > Actinopteri > Cypriniformes > Cyprinidae > Labeo > Labeo calbasu. The sequence continues at coordinate 3,685 of JAHKKF010509239.1, forward strand.
TGATTGGACATGTTAGACAAATAACGGTACATTTTCCAAATATAAATGAAAGGGATAAAAATCTGTCATTAATTTCTCACCCTCATGTCGTTTCAAACCCGTGAGACCTTTGTTCATCTTTAGAACATAAAAATTAAAGGAGAAGTTCACTTCCAGAACAAAAATTTACAGATAATGTACTCACCTCCTTGTCATCCAAGATGTTCATGTCTTTTTTTTTTTTTTTTGAGGGTAACATTTCAGGATTTTTCTTCATATAATGGACTGATATGGTGCCCCGATTTTGAACTTCCAAAATGCAGCTTAAATGCGGCTTCAAATGATCCCAAATGAGGTTGTAAATGATCCCAGCCGAGGAAGAAGGGTCTTATCTAGTGAAACGATCGCTTATTTTCATTAAAAAATACAATTTAAATACTTTTTAATCTCAAAAGCTTCCCTGAACTCTGTGGTTCAAGACAGTTGTCACTCCAATCGTATTTTCTCCCTCAACTTCACAAATCATTTCAAAATCATCCTAGATCACTGCAGAAGTACCAACCCAGTCTTTGCAATGTGAACATGCAAAGAAGATCAAACACCCTTAACAAAAACAGTAAAACAGCAATATAAGACGATTTTGACATTGAGGGAGAAAACTGTGAACAGGAAAAAAACAGTTCGACAGAGCAAGACAAGACGAGCATTTGACATTAAAAAGTATATAAATTGTATTATTTTGTTTAAATAACCAATCGTTTGACTAGATAAGACCCTTCTTCCTCGGCTGGCAGTGTTTAAAACCATGTTTGGGATCGTTTGAAGCCGCATTTAACCTGCATTTTGAAAGTTCAAAATCGGGGCACCATAGAAGTCCACTATATGGAGAAAAATCCTGAAATGTTTCCCTCAAAAAACATAATTTCTTTACGGCTGAAGAAAGAAAGACATAAACATCTTGGATGACAAGGGGTGAGTACATTATCTGTCAATTTTTGTACTGGAAGTGGACTTCTCCTTTAAGATATTTTTGATGAAATCCGATAGCTTTCTGACCCTGCATGGACAGGAACGCAACTGACACGTTCAAGGCCCAGAACGGTAGTAAGGACATTGTTAAAATACTCCATGTGACATGAGTGGTTCAACCATTATGTTATGAAGCTATGCCTTTTGTGTGCAAATAAAAAACAACAACAACTTTATTCAACTATTTTTTCTTTTCTGTGTCTTTGACACGCATTCACAAGAGTATCACAACACACATGAAGGTCTTACGGGTTTGGAACGACATGAGGGTGAGTAATTAATGACAGAATTTTCATTTTTGAGTGAAATATCCTTTTAAAGCATATTTACAGTCTGTATTTAGCTACTTTTTGAGACTTACAGCTCACATGGCTCATGTGGCGAAGACTGACATGGAAGAGAAAAAAATTGCTAAATAAAATTGTTAGTTTTGTTTTCTTTGTACACAAAAAGTATTATTTCAGCTTTATGACATTACAGTTGAACTACTGATGTCGCATGGACTATTTTAATGATGTCCTTACTACCTTTCTGAGCCTTGAACATGTCGTTTGCGTTGCTGTCTATGCAGGGTCAGAAAGATCTTGGATTTCATCAAAAATATCTTAATTTGTGTTCGAAAGATGAATGAAAGTCTTACAGGTTTGGAACGACATGAGGGTGAGTAATTAATGACAGAATTTTCATTTTGGGGCGAACTGTCCCTTTGAGGCATATTTAAGGTAACTTTTTGAGACTAAAAATCTCGATTTTCAATCTAGCTTTGTTTGTCTTGCTCACTGGTGATGGTCGTTTTGTGAATGAACAAGTATTTTAAAGCAGATCTTTTCAATGTACTATTGATACATTTCAGAAAAACAGTCTGAATGATTTGTTCATGAATCGTACTGGTTCAGTCCTCTAGTTCAATTCTCTGAAACAAAGATCCTTTGCAGCAGTTAACAGCTTGCTAAGGGGAAGATGAAGACATTCATAAAAAATATATACAAATTAAATGAATAAATAAATAAAACACCTTTTGTGTTCTACAGAAGAAACAAAGTCACACAGCTTGGAATGACATGTGGCTGCGTAAATAATAACTATCTCATTTCATTTTTAGGAGAACTATTCCTTTAAAACAAAACTATGCATATTTATGCGCTTTTTTTACATCCAGTCCAACGTACTATATTGCCTTGAGTGCGTTTACATTACATGAGCTTTCTGTCCCTGCATAGACAGCAACGCAACTACCATGTTCAAGACCCAGAAAGGTAGTAAGGACACTGTTAAAATAATCCATGTGACATCATTGGTTCAACATTAATTTTATGTAGCTACAACAATACTTTTTGTCCATGTCAGTCTTCAACGCACGTTCACAAGATTACCACAACATGTGGTGCTGCTGACGCTGGAGCCTGTCTTCTGATGTAGAACGTTTATCTCTCAGTGTCTTTATATTCTGGTTCAAATATTTTCAAATCGCATGTCATACTCTTTGTTGAAATTAGATTTCTTCAGAAATCTTCAAAACTTCTTCTGTTTTATGTACAGCATGCATCTTGGTACTCTCATGAATGTGCATTAAAGATTGACATGGAAGAGAAGAAATTTCTGAATACAGTTGTTATTTTTTTTTCTTTGCACACAAAAAGTATGCTCAAAACTGCATAAAATGACAGTACCACTGATGTCACATGGACAATTTTAAGGATGTCCTTACTTCCTTTCTGGGCCTTGAATATGTCAGTTGCATTGTTGTCTATGCAGGGTCAAAAAGCTCTTGGATTTAATCAAAAATATCTTAATTTGTGTTCCGAAGATGAACGATAGTCGTACAGGTTTGGAGAAACATGAGGGTGAGTAATTAATGACAGAATTTTCATTTTTGGGTGAACTATCCCTTTAAGGTGCAGTACAGACATCTACTATGCTGGAGTTTCAACCTGAATATTGCATAAACATCATATCTATATTTATTTTTTTGCTTTTGTTTTTAATATCACGTTTATATTGCTCATGCCAGTATATTGCAAGAACTCTATAAGCGACTGGCCAACAGTTCCCTGCCCCTCATTTCCCAGAAAACCAAACAAACAAACTAATGGACAACAGAATGCACCAGTCACGAGATGGACTGCATTCACACACACTGGCTGGATCTGTGGCCATATGCATTGACAGCTCGTGATCATTATGGCTGAGCTCATGGCTGCATTCCCTGCACCGCACTGGCTGTGAGAGTGCTTCCCTTTACTGCACGGCTGTAAACACAGCTCGTAAAATGCTTCGCATGCACCGTGATGACCGACGCTATCGAAAGCACTTTAGCTGACAAACGACCACGTCATCCATCACCCTTCCACACAGGCGCAGAGCCTCATCACAACAACAAAGCCCACGCTGCACTGCACAAAAAACATTACTACCCTATTTAGATACCATGAGTGTGTTAATAGTGCTTAAGAGAGATGCTGTATCACCATAAAGCAGTGAGTTTAATCTAGTTCACCTCTAAGATCTCTACTTCAACAGTGCAGTTCAAAGTAATCTCTTTCACAAGACAATAGCTGCCTTATCTTCCTCCTTTACCTGATTTTCACCTTCAATCTCAGAGGACTAAGACAAAACAAGCTGTATCCCCTAATTCTCTCATCAGCATTAAACAACATGCAGGCCATTATGCCTCAACAAAATTACGCTGAACGTTTCCATTCTGTAGGGTGTTTGTACAACTCATTTAGGGCTCTATGATTTCCGTGTTGTAGAAAATGTGAACAGAATCGCAGAATCTAGTCATAAACAATTAGGCTAAGTTTACGCTTTTACGTCTTAAAATGCATAACTTTTGCTACGGTTATGCCTGTCATTTACACTACTCCAGCGTTTTCGACCCTGGAAAACAGAGACTTCAAAAACACGGCAGATCCCGTTTTAGTTTGATAACTCCGGGGTTGCATTTCAGTGTAAACGGACCAAAACGGAGACTTTTGTCACAGACTTTCACAACTTTTGGATGAACAGATCAAAAATAGATCTACACAATTACATCAAAATGTGATATGGGCTATTGTCAGTGAATATTAAACCACAAAAAAAGATTTTTAATATGAAGTTGTGTGAAAGTTGGCAACAACTGTCATCTCACAGTAATTTGAGGAAAATACACAGCAACTCAAAGGTTTTCACAACAACCTGTCAAAATAAATGTTTGGTTTAACTTGAAGAAGTTGTTACATAAATACATTATTATTATATTTCATAGTAACTACTAAAAAGGAGTCAAACAAATTAAACCAAACAAAAACACTGATTTCAAAAAACAATGGAATTCCTAAAATAATACAAATAAAAACAGAATTTGGGGGAAAAAACAAAACAAAACAAAACAACAAGTTCCATAAAATGGCAGTCACAAAAAGTTTTGTGCAAAACTCTCCACCAACTGGTAAATTGTTTAAACCTTTACATCCTCAGCAACCTGGTTGTTAAACTAAGTAAAAAGCCAGAAAGTTGCAGATCCATAGTTAGGGTTGGGTATAGTTTGAATTTTATTGATTCTGATTCCAATTCTGCTAATCGATTCTGATTCTTAACGATTCCTGTTTCGATTCCAATAACAAACAAGTCAATAAAACACTAGGTCAAACATTTTTATTCTGTGTTTTTACAAAGCTTTATGTAGCAGCTGAATAACATAAGCAAAATACCACAGCAAAAACAACTAAACTAATATCAATTTCAAACATTAAATTGTTAAAGTAAGCAGTCAGTCATAAAACAGGAACAAGAAAATAAATTAGCAATAGCATAAATAAATGCAACTGAACAAATTGCAGGTACAGAAATTTAAATCATTTTACGAGCTGTGTTTACAGCCGTGCAGTAAAGGGGAACACTCTCACAGTCAGTGTGGTGCAGGGAATGTAAGTAATAAAAGTTTTTTCATATCAGTCGATATGGATAATTATCCAGATAAATGTCAATTTTTTATTTCCTTTAAGTTTAAAGGCAGATTTTTGCTGCAATATGAAAGCTGTAAAAAACAGATGGTTAATTCTAGCTTTAAACCAGTCTTTAGGGTCAGAACATGACAAATGCTTCATGCTTTTTTTTACACTTTTTCCTTAACAAAATAAATATCTTTTCAAAAAAAAATAATAATTTCTTCTGCATGTTTTAATGAGTAATATTGTTTCAAATCAAGAAACAGGTTTGTATTGCCAGGTAATATTAATCTATAATATTGTCTCTTAGACGTACACATTTGATAGTAGCTTGAGTTAGGATGCAGATGTAGATTTATGTGCGTTATCAAAATCAGTAATATCTGTAAAAATTGTAGCAACCTCATTCTTATATGGTGGAATTTAATTATTCTGACTGTTTGAGGTTTTTTGTTTTTAGTTAACCTTTGCTCTTTCATAGAAGCATACATTTAGATCATGATAATAACAGTTAAAAACCACAAATATAGCACCTCAACACCATCTGTGTATTTGTATGAAAAACAGTAAATACATTTAAAAGCATAAATGCTATAGTTTAAAATACTGTAATTGAATTCCATTACTCCTTCAATATATGCCTACATTAATAATATAATAAATTTTGACACAAATATACCCATATTTCTGACACAATACCACTGTGCAGTTAGTGCTACTACAGCAAATCTATGGTAAATGATGACAATTTGTAGATTAAAAAGCCTTCTGACTGTATTGTTGCGCATTGTGTTTTTCCTGTTTGTCAGAGCTGTATCATCTGGCTTTAAACTGAGTCATCTGTGTTCTTCACTGAATTCTAGCGCTTCACACTGGATCTCACAGCTTTTTAGTCCCGAGACTCATCAGCGAGTAAACGCCAGGGTTGCCAGATTTTCATAACAAAACCGCCCAATTGCTACTCAAAACTAGCCCAATCCCGTTTACATGGGGATATGGGGAGTAAATACATGTTTTTTGGCTGGGTTCCCATGGTAAAATTCACATTCCAGGGACTAAATATCACATCATTGGGTCACTTCAACCCACGGACATAAAAAATACCCCGTAGCAACAGTGTTAAAGTAGCCCAATTCCACGGGAAAATCATGGACTTGACAAACGCATCTGCTCTAGTGAGTTCGCGCCATTCCGGCCTATGAACTTTAATCCGAGTGGATAAACGGTCCGAGTGGCACGCTTTAAATGACTAGCACTCTTTCATTCCGCCTTTGCCACATATAGAACATTTATCGAACTCGTCATCGTTTAAGGAAAATTTATATTGCGCGATAATTATCGATATCGATTTATCGCCCAGCCCTGTTAAACATAAGTTT
>JAHKKF010509249.1:0-27782 GCA_019740295.1 Labeo calbasu
AGCCAAAATCTGTCCAAATCCCACCAAAATCCGTTGCAATGACTTATCGCGAGAGGAACAAATTAAGTTTTAGTCGCATAACATCGGTTAATGGAAACGTTGCCATTTCGCAATGCTTTTTTTTTATCGACATTTATATAATATCCCCAAAGTTTTGCGCAAATCTGTAATGGAAACGCGCCTATTGACTCACTACATTTGTTTAAAAACAAATATTCATAAACGATTTAAATATTCATAAACAGGTTCATTCATAAACAAAACACCGCTGTGTTTGAATGGAGATGCGCAGCGGCTCAGTTGTGACTTGTTTCAAACTATTTTTGATGATGAAATAGAGCAAAATCAGGCAATAGTGTTATAGTCAGACAATGTAAGTCACTTAATATTAACTTGTTTAACTGTTGTATTAAACCAATATCTCATTTACAAACTCTCTTAAAAATCATTAAAAGCTGTCACTCATCTTAGTTCATTGCAATCTCAAAGTTCCATTATAATCAACAAAGCTCTTTACACAGTACGATGAATCTCTTATACACTCTCTCTACACTTTGTTTATGAAAGGATTTGTGAGATATGTCTGTGATTACATTACTCAACGTTGCAAAAACTCATAGAAACCTTTGAAGCTCCCCTCAGCGCAAAAACACAAATATGCTGATGGGGTCAGTCGCACTGGTGCTCCTAAATATTTTTTTAATAGTTGCACGCAGTAGTTTTCAGTCGCAAATATGACTGAAATGGTCGCACTGTAGAGCCCTGACCTACGATATTTGTAATTTAAAATAATTTTATTTCTTATAGACAGGCAAAAAAAGTGTCTGGAATAGCTGCAGCTGGTCGAAAATCTGAAATATTTTCTTAGTGCAAAATAAAATGTGTACATTTAATTAAACTAAATTTGAGGGGTTGTATAAAATGATAGTCTGACTCTCTCTGTGGTTCTGCAGCGTTTCAGGGCTGCACAGCAGCTGATGATAAGACAGCAGCCGTGGAGGATTTCCTGCGTTACCTGTATGGAGCCATGGCCCACGATGCCATCTGGCAGTACGCCAGTGAGGAGCAGCTCCAGGACGCCCAGATGGCCATCGAACGCAGCGTCATGAACCGCATCTTCAAACTGGCATTCTACCCCAATCAGGATGGGGACATCCACAGAGACGAGTGAGGAACCTCATAAATCCTTCTTCCTTATTCCTGTTCATTTCTACACTGTGTCTAAACCAGATGTGATGCATTAAGCAATCTCCTCTATCTGTCTGACAATTTGTAACATGTTTTCGATCTTAGTCGTATTGCACTAGATCACCCCACCCACAATGAAATCTCAATGATCCAAAATCTAGTTTACTTCTGCATGTTGAACACGAAGTACGTTTCAAATGACTGATTTTATTAACTTGCACAAGAAAGTGGTTAATGGTATGTCTTCTTTATTCAAGGCTATTCCATGAGCACATTCAGCGTCTGTCTAAAGTGGTGACAGCCAATCACAAAGCCCTGCAGATCCCAGAGGTAACCATTTGCACTACATCTCAGAATACAGTTTCAAAACCAAGACAGAAAAAAGCAATCCAATCTGTGTATGTTAATCTGTGCAGGTGTATCTGAAGGAGGCACCTTGGCCCTCAGCACAGGCTGAGATCAGGACCATCAACGCCTATAAGACCCCACGAGACAAAGTACAGTGTATCCTGCGCATGTGCTCTACAATTATGAACCTGCTCAGCCTGGCCAATGAGGACGCTGTACCCGGGGCGGATGACTTTGTCCCTGTGCTCGTCTTTGTCCTGATTAAAGTGAGTTAAGAGACAGAGCCATAGAGTGATAATGCTCATAATTGCGTTAAGTGTGTTGTGCATTCTGTAACAGAACAGTGATCATTTCTGATCGTTGGCACTAAGGCCCATAAGCATTGGTGTCTTTAAAGTAATCAAATATTCTTTGGTATTTAATAAAAATATCTCTTTAGAAGTTCATTAAATAAATGTGGCTTCTTCTGTAATCGCAACTACAGTACATCCATAACACATAATGACTTTATTAAACAGCTTTAAGATGTAATGAAAAACTGCACGTCCTTTTAAACACAAGCAACTTGCAGTTGTAAATTCATAAGAGCAGAATTCACTGCTAAGTCCTTGAAAAAGATGCCTAATATTACTTCATTTGCCTCCCTGCTGCTTAAAGAGTTAGTTAACCTAAAAATGAAAATTCTATCTCTGATTACTCACCCTCATGTTGTTTCAAACCTGCAAGACCTTCATTCATCTTTGGAACACAAATTAAGATGTTTTTGATGAAATCCAAAAGCTACCAGCAAGGCAGCTACCACGTTCAAGGCCCAGAACGGTAGTAAAGATATCATGCGTGTTTACAAGAGTAGCACAACACATGCGTGTGATGCTGCTGACGGGGTAGAAGCCGTTCTCACATAGAACCCGGATGCACTGCGCCTTGTTTACATAGTCTAACACCGTGTCCTAAGTACACGCAACACAACATGACTCCAGAGATGAGCAATTTGGGTGTCCACACCAGAGCGTTGCAATAGAATCAATCAAATATCATAGCCAATCAAATGCGTGTGTGGGCGGGCTCTCTTAATTCGTACCTGAGATTATCACTCATATAGTTTGTTTGTTGTTCCAGGCGTGACATCGTGGAAATAGAAACCATTTCTAAAATTTGTTTTATCGCATGTCATTGTGTCGCGTGTAGTTAGAACATAGTGTAAGAATATAGTCGTAATTTTTGTTTTCTTTGCACACAAAAAGTATTCTTGCAGCTTTATGAAATTACAGTTGAACCACCGATGTCACATGGACTATTTTAATTATATCTTCCTTTCTGGGTCTTGAACATGGTAGTTGCGTTGCTGTCTATAGAAGGTCAGAATTTCATTAAAAATATCTTAATTTGTGTTCCAAAGATGAACAATGTTCTTATGGGTTTGTAACGACAAAAGGGTGAGTAATCATTAACTGAATTTTCATTTTTGGGTGAACTATCCCTTTAAAAACCAGCATTTTCAATATCCACTAATATAACAAACTAAAATATATTTGAAAAAATTGCATTTATTTAAAAAAAAAATACTCAACATGAGTAGGGTTGTGTATCGAGAACCAGTTCCATTTTAGAACCGGTTTCAAATTTCCAATAACTGGGTATTCGATAAAACGCGTGCATTTCGATTCTGCTTAACGATTCCTGCTTTCACGTTTTAATGCGAGTTTAAACTGAGTGCAAAGAGGAAAGGAACGCAACTCTTTCACATTTATCGACCAATATGCACAAAAAACGTCAATATATATCGTCATAACCACATCCATTTTTGGTCTTAAGTGAACACAAATAGATGTGAAAGAAAACACATGTGTAAGTATTTTTAGATCTGCATGCGTTCGGTGTTAAAGAGACAGCAGCCTAATAAATGTACTGCCTGTCATTTAACGTTAATCAAAGAACAAAAGAAAATCATTTCTTTTGAGGATTAATCTATGTATTGTTTATGAAAAGAAAACAGTGTTTTTAAACTTGATTTCAATTTCTGTCCTGAAATTTTTCAGTTGTATTTATTTATACTACTGCTAATCGCTTGGTTTGTTCCTATTATATTACTGACTATTTACTTGTCTTTAAAGTTTAAAATGTGCTAGTCTAGCAGAAGTTCCTTAGTGTAAAAGATGTAATAGAAGTGTAAAAGATGTTCTGTAAGCTGCTTGCTCATGTTATCTTTTTTTTCTTATTGGAATCAAAACTAGGAATCGGTAAGAATCGGAAACGATAAGCGGAATCTGAATCTATCAAATTCAAACGATACTCAACCCTATATATAAGTCAGTACTGACACGTTGTGCATCACTGTAACAAATGAGATTTTAAAAATAAAACCGTTGTAGATTATTCCGTTGAAGGCTAAATTTATATACATTACTATTTAAATGTTTTGGGGTTGATAAGATTTTGTTTTAGTGTTTCCGAAAGAAGTCTCTTATGCTCACCAAGGCTGCATTTATTTACAAAAATACAGTAAAAATTTTAAAAAGAACAGGTTTAAAAAAAAAAAGAAAAAAAGAAAATTTCTTTAATGTCGCTCTTGATCAATTTTATGCATCCTTGCTGAATAAAAATATTAATATCTTTAAAAAAAAAAGTGTTACAAACTTTTGAATGCTAGTTTGCTTCAAGGTCTTCAGAAACAAATTTAATCCTAATGCTAGAGTTTTGTTTGCTTGATGTGTGTGTGTGTGTGTGTGTAAGTTTTGTTATTGTGGTTTTTTTTTTTTCACTTTTCCCCACCCCATACCTATTTGTGTTTGCTATGCACACGCCCACACCAGATTTTCTAAACTTGCGAGTGCGCTTGAATGTGTAAGCATGCACAATGTGGGTGGTCAGATGTTATCTCGTACGTTAATTCCCCCCTCTCGCTCGTTCTCTCCCTCCCTCCAGGCAAACCCACCCTGCCTTCTGTCCACCATTCAGTACATCAATAATTTCTACGCCAGCAGGCTGAGCGGGGAGGAGTGCTATTGGTGGATGCAGTTCACTGCCGCCGTGGAATTCATTAAAACCATCGACGATCGCAAGTGAAGCAGAACAGCCACCTGTATGGGCAGACTGTAGGAAGGAGAGAGTGTAAGCGAGAGGGAGAGAGAGAGAGAGAGAGGACAGCGCGGACGACTACTCTCCCCTTCATCGAGAACGCACATCGCGGCATCGCCTCAGTCTGTATAGCTGTACATAGAGGCAAAAACACTTAAATCGATCAAACATTAGATATGATCATGACAGGTTTTACTATGCTGGGGTATTAAATGAATGAAAACAAATAACGCGGCACTGCCGCTGTCTACTGATCTCACTTGTAACCCGTCTTTTTCTGTAGTACTGGGGAGGTGCTGGGGCTTAGAATCAAATTTTATATTAAATGCAGATTTAGCAAGTAATTAGCTCTGTTAAAACATACCTATCGAATCAAAAAGGGACCAGGAACTACCTGCACCGATAATGTGCTGGGACGCTTCAGAGGGGAATCCATGATTCTGTCCTCCTTGTATAAAACCGTGCAATCTCACCCCGTTCAAAGCTAAAACAGTCACACGTCGAGTCATATCAAAGAACGCATCGCTATAGATGCTGCCAGTGTATCAATGTTACAGTTTATCAAATTAATCATGCCATTATTTTAATAGGGCAGCTTGTTCTATGAATGTAAACAGGTGTTGTCATTATTGTACATTCACTCTTTCCTACGTTTCCCAGACAATTTGGAAATAAGGGCCCACATATTTATATAAAATAAAATGTATTTATTACTTAACTCCTGTATTTAATCTTTTATTATATTTACTGACTTGGAATTAGTTGTTGGGCAGATGCACATGGTTCGGTCGAGGAAACAAGTTCTACAATCTCACAGAGAGCTGCTAAAACAGGGTGTCTTCACATTAGCGGATAGAGTTGTAAATTAGTGCCTTGCAGATATTTACAGTAACACTTGTTCTTTTCGTTCGGTGGACTTTCTGCCACGTCTCGCGTTTCTTGCGTCTTCCTTGAAGTGAGGAAGTCGGATCTTTCAAAGCAAGCCTGGCTAAACGTCACTATGCTATTAATTACAAACCTGAAATAAATACAACAACATGCCAAGTAGGAACACCCCACATTTGGATGTTCAGTACGTGGATTGTTAGCGTTGAATAGGTGGAAAATTGACTGCTGGGTCTTACAGTACCTGAAAGTTACTGCTGTTGTCCCCAGAAAAAAAAAAATATATATATATTTTTTTTCAGTTTGCTACTGACCTTTACTTGTTTAAATTTCATGTTTTGTTTCAGAGTTCTTACTTTTGTAGGATTAAATCATTGTTATTTTTATAATGCAGTTCCCAAGTAAAACTATGAGTTAGGAGGAATATTTTGAGTAATTTGAGGTTCAAAAAGTGCAGAAATGGCTTGTCATACCCTTATTTACCCCAAAAGCGACTCTAAGGTACAAATACTCACCTTTTAGGTGTAAATAAGGTTTCATTTTGAGAATACAGTTGAGGTCAAAAGTTTTTAGAATCTGCAAAATGTTAATTATTTTACCAAAATGATAGAGATCATACAAAATGCACGTTATTGTTTACTTCGTACTGACCTGAATAAGATATTTCACATAAAAGATGTTTACATATAGTCCACAAGAGAAAATATTTGTTATAAATAATTTATAAATATATTTCTGTTCAAAAGTCTACTTACAGTTGGTTCTTAATACTGTGTTGTTACCTGAATGATCTACAGCTTTGTTTTTTTTTTTGTTTAGTGATAGTTGTTCATGAGTACCTTGTTTGTCCTGAAAAGTTAAACTGCCTGCTGTTCTTCAGAAAAATCCTTCAGATCCTTGCAGCATTTTTTTGTATTTGAACCCTTTCCAACAATGACTGTATGATTTTGAGATCCATCTTTACACACTGAAGACAACTGAGGGACTCGTATGCAACTATTACAGAAGGTTCAAATGCTCACTGATGCTTCAGAAGAGCCAGGGGGTGAAAAATTTTGAACAGAATTGAGATTTGTACATTTTTCTTGCCTAAATATCATATTTTTTGTCATTTAGTACTGAACTTCAGAAGCTACAGAAGATAGTTACACGTTTCCTAGAAGACAAAATAAGTTAAAAGTACCCTAATCTTCAGGTCAATACTAAATAAGCAATAACATGCATTTTGTATGATCCCTCTCATTTTGATAAAATATTTAACATTTGCAGATTCTGAAAGGTAGATGTAAACTTTTGACTTCAACTGTACGTCCAAGTGACAAGTTGTTGTACCCCTAAAGGTACAGTACAATTCTTGCTTTTTTTGTGACACTGTGTGACACTTATAAAAATGTTTGAGTTTAGATAGCGAAGAACATTTTAACACTGTGGCATCATTATCAATCCTAGTGTATTGATGTTGAGGAGAATATATGTATTGATACAGGCTACCTCGTGTCATAACCCCTAACAGCTAGCACATATTCTTCATAACATTTTTTTGCTCCTGATATCAAATGAAATACAGCACAGTATATTATTTAAACAGGAATATAGAATATCACACTCTGTATTATTAAATTACCTTTATAAGATCCAAACTTCCCACTTACCTTTGCACACCAGTAGAACTAGGACGAAAGAAATGTAACGTATCTTTAATATTTTATGCGGTTGTCAGAGTTTCCCCACTTCAAATCTGTCTTTTAATGTTGCTCCTAAACATCAGAGGGCTGGGTGTCGGTTTTGATCCTATATATAGTAGATGCACTTAGAACAATTAGTTCTACCTCTAACTGTGTACATAAAGGGATGAATAAAATGTTGTAATGTGTTCTTTTCCTCTAGCTTTTGTAGACTTTAGAGCTCTGTATATACTTTTTCCTTTTCTTTCTGATTTGGTGCATGAACTCAATATCGCCGGTTGCTAACATGTATTTCTCTGTAATACGAAGAGCGTCAGATGCAAGGCTCTTAATTCGCAGTGCACTTCGGAACAACACTGATATTCTGTGTAACATTTATATTCTATAAATGTTCAGAACAAAATATCTTTGTGTTTATTCGTTCCTTTTTAAATTGTGATAAAGTCTGTAATGTGAAATTGGGTGTTATTGATCGAACATCTCAATAACTTGAATGGTTCAGGCTATCAGACTGTTTTGGTGCTCTGTTTGTTTGCAGCGTTGAATTTTTTCCTCCTTACAGCAGCAATGTTGCATTTGGTGGTTTAATATTCTGCATCTTGGTGAGATTAGTTGCCAAAGGAATCAAAGACTTTGTTTTCATTTTTGTGTATAAAGCCTGTCCTAACTAAAATATGCACCGTGAAGGTTGTGTAACCTATGGCAAATATTTGAAGAGGACTTATTTCTGTCTTTTTTTTCCTAACAGTTTGCTTGAGATTGAAAATCTGGTGTTTTTTTCTGCATTTAATCATATGAAATAAAAGGTGACGGTCTCGAAGTGCAAATATTCTAACCTGAGACTAACTGCATAATCTTCGTTTGGATAAAAAACACTAGTATTCATTTGATCACTGTTTTAGCATAAGTGACTCCAGCGATTATTTACTGGTGTAAACAGGGTTTTGGGGTACTGAACTGGCATAATATAACAGTATGTTGACTGAAAGCAAGGCGTTTTAGTCAATCTGTATTTAAGAGCTTTATAATCCTTACCGTACCTTGTTGGTCCACTGTTTTGAAGAGCATGCTAAGAGAATTATGGGTAACGGCTTGCATTTGTAAGCTTACTCACTTGGGCTCCGTTGGGAAGGCATTCTCTGTGTTATGTGATTTTAATATAAACCTGTACATAATTCTTTAAAAAAAAAAGATTAAAGACTTTTTCCGTGAACACGCAACGTCTGTTTTTGCGCCAAATGTCTTTCTGTCTGTCTGTTGCGCTTAAGTTAACTTTACCTGAACGTCCTGAAGCAGTCAAGGTTAGACGATGGAAAGACTTTATTCACAATCGATAATCTCATACCGTTCGTCAGTGAAAGTTTGATCAACAACGACGTAACTGCTTTTAAAAGCTGGCGTTCGCTCCGTGTCTGTCACCTTCACGTCGAGCACGTCACTGGGCTTGAATATGACGAAACAAAGGCCGCCGCAAATAGCAAAGCCCCCGCACTCGCCACACATTTAATTACCAGTGACAACTGTATAGCGGATTTGTAATTGGAGTTTTTTTTCAGTGTAATAGTCTCTCTCTCTCTCTCTCTCTCTCTCTCTCTCCTGGCCTTACCACTCCAGTGCTCTAATTGTAATCTTTCCATCAGAGGAAAAGAACACAGCGGGGTGCCTTTGCTTCTCTTGATGATATCTCCGATTGTTCATTTAAATTCAAATTTGGCCAGAAAAAGGGTAATTAGTTGTATTAATAACCCGAAATGACTCGCTCGGTCGGGAGATGAGATGGCTTTTGTTTAGGTGAGATCGGGTGGATATCGGCAGCCCGCTGTGTGAGATGGAGGCCTTATTGGTGAAACAGGCTGGTGATGTGAATAAACTTTGATTATACAACACGGGGTCGTCGCCCCCCATCTAAACACATTTGGCAGTCCTCTGGCCGTGTTATTGTCGTTTATCCGTTTGTAAACAAAGGTTCTTGGGGGTTTGCTGATTTGATTGTGCATGCTGGATTTGGGAATGGGTTTTGTCTGATGCAACTGTGTTACATATTGATGTCAGATTGTTGCATGAAGATCTAAACAGCCTGAGGGCCAAGCCCAGATGGCACTGAAATCACAGATCATCAGTCCAGTGAGGCTCACACTCACATGACTACATACACACACACTCAGACTATTTTTTCTTTTTTTTTAATGTTAGGCTTTTTTTATTCACATGGTTTGCCATTCACATGCAGGTACAAGCTTTATGGGTCAGCCACCTTTAACACAGGCTACCCTGTGTATGTAATATACCCGATATATCACATATGTATGCAGTGCAATGATAAATCAGTTATACCATTGTCTGTTTTACCTGAAGAAAAAAACCCTGATTGAGGGTTTTTTTTTTGTTGTTGTTTTTTTAAAATATAATTATAATATGAAGAATAATAATGTAGCTTTATTGCAATTTTTTGGTGATGGTTATTAGGTAATAAAATAAAAATGTGTGACCCTGGACCACAAAAGGCAGTCATAAGTTTATATATCATCTTAAAGTTGAATAAATAAGCTTTCTGTTGATTTATGGTTTGTTAAAACAATATTTGGTCAAGATACAACTATTTACAAATCTGTAATCTGAAGGTGCCAAAAAAAACCCGAAATAGTAAGAAAATCTTCTTTAGTTGTCCAAATGAAGTTCTTAGCAATGCATATTACTAATCAAAAATAAATGTTGATATATTTACAGTAGTAAATTTACAAAATATCTTCATGGAACATGAACTTTACTTAATATCCTAATGATTTTTGGCATAAAATAAAAATCGATCATTTTGACTCTATATAATGTATTTGCAATGGCTACAAATGTACCTGTGCTACTTAAGACTGATTTATCTATTTATCTATCTATCTATCTATCTATCTATCTATCTATCTATCTATCTATCTATCTACCTACCTATCTACCTATCTATCTATCTATCTATCTATCTATCTATCTATCTATCTATCTATCGTAGTTGTAGTAGTAGTAGTATATTTAGTTTCAATGAACTCAAAATTTTAAAGCAACCAGGTTGGACCACATTCTGCAAACAGATAAATTTAATCAAAATAAATAAATATTATTATTATTAATATTATTATTACATTTAGTTTCAATAAACTCAACATTTTAAAGCAACCAGGTTTCTTACTTTACTTTTACCATGTATATCAGAAATTGAGGAGGTTTGTTTTAGCCTATTATACTTATTTGATTCTTAAAATCTTTGGCATTTAAACCACCCAGACTATATGCTTTTTTTTGGGCTACATGTTCCAAATAAATAAATAAATAAATAAATACATACATACATACATACACGCATACATACATACATACATACATACACACAGTTTCAATGAGCTCAGCATTTTAAAGCAATGTTTCTTACTTTACTTTTACAGTCTATATCAGAAATTGATGAGGTGTGTTCAAGTAATGTTTAAGTTGTAATGTGTTTTCTAATTAGTTAATAGACCCGAACAAAAATTAATATCATGTCATTGATCCGTACATACTGTAGAACTACATTATGTGTGATGTGGAAAAAGTTGCGTTATGTTTTTTTTTGTTGTTTTTTTAAACTTGTGCAGGCCTAACGTGTGTTTATACTTCAAGAATTATCGTCGATTTCAACTTAAGTTTATTTTAAATTTATATCGTCTTTATGTCTAATATTTATATCATCTTATTTTAAACTCAAGTGTGTGAAAGTTTAATTGCCGCATGTACCATTATGAAACTGCGTTAGGTTGCTCTGAATTAACAAAGTCATATGCGATTGAATTATGTCAGTCGATGTGCAGACATTAACGAGTTTGAGTGGGTGTCGTTCTCGCAATGACCGCCAGATGGCAGCCGCGCCATTTGCGACCAGCGCTTCTGATGGCGCTGAAACAAAGAACACATTCAGATACTGTAGCTAAAACACACACCATTTTGTGAAACCTTGCTTTAAAATACAATTTAGACAGTCAGTAATACTAATTAAAAAACACAAATGTAACGTCTGTGAGATGGTACATGTTCAGATATATATACCTAATAATCAGAAAACGTAAATAACACGGTTGAATTATTATTATTATTATTAGCCTACTAATATTAATGAGTTTCCTCTCATTAGCAGTTATGGTTATAAAATAAAATTCTTATATGTTTAATGCAAGATTTTGCAGATCATATTTGAAAATGATGTTTATCATGTATTTTAACCTTTTTTACATTTCACTTATTAAAAAATAAATCTTAAGAAAACAATTCACTACTGCTTTCTTTAACATTCATTTATACCTTCTTGAAATAAAAGTGAGAACTCGTGGCTCTTATATAACTCTACTTAATATTTCTGGTTTAGGCCCCTGAATACCTTCACATGAGCTAAAAGTAGATTAAAAAAAAAAATCATACTGTGCAAATAAGTTTAACAATTATCTATAACTTTATGCTCCTGAAATGTTAAACTAAAAATCACCACCCTTTCCTTGCTCTTGTTTTCTCAAAGTGCTTTTTGGAAATGAGTTTACCATCAGTCTACACTGTTAAATAACTGTTAATTTAGAGGCAACATTAACCAATGCACATAATCGATAACCAGCATAATGGCATTCTCATAATCTCAGCTGGTTATAATTCAGTCAATCAGATTACGCAACATAATTCCGCTGATGCCCACAGGTGCCGCATGCAACTGTAATGTAATGAAAAAGTCACAGACTTTTACCTTCCCATAAGCATGCTTGCATAAATTCATTTTCTCTGTCTGTCCACACACAATAAAAGTTCTAACACAACCGCAGCATTATAGAAGCATTAGAAGATGAGAAAAAAAAAACCCATCCCTACACAGGCGACAACAAACAAAACAAGGCAGCAGCATGTCAATTAAATTAAAGGGGGAAGCTAAATGAACAAAACGTCAAACGCACATATTAAAGCTAAATGAAATAGCCCCGAGGAGCCTGCGAGACGTGCAGATTAGAGCTCAGGAGGATCCGCAGAGATGTAAATAATGAAACCCGGCTCAACCTGCACACGCTGGGATTGCAGCATGGACACGAGAGACGTTCAGCATCCAATCCAAATACCAAAAAAAACAGGCTCTTCAGCTGCAAACTTGTTGTTCATCTAAAAATGAGTGGAGCTGGCTGCCTAAATTGTGTTAGTGAAAAGCATGACCAGCACACCAGGATGGTGCTGTGCATTAAAAACCTGAGGATGTGAGACTTTAATGCAGCTTTCTGCAGTAGATAAGCTTATTATATGATATGGCTTATGGAAGATTAATAACATCAGCATAAAATATGTGAGGTTTTAAAGATCATGTAAGAATATTAGGTGTTTCGGCTCCTAAGGACTGTCTTGTATTATAGTACAGTATACAGGATATACAAAGAGAGAATATCCTCATTCACAATTTTACCTGCGTAATGTGATGTTTAAGAGTCAAACAGGATCTCAGGTAAAAATGTTACGGTAGGATGTTTTAATTATTTTTTATTTTATTTTATTTTTATTTTATTTTATTTCTTTTTTAACTTTTTTAGCTCTCAATGTTTTTGGATCCCAATACAATATTTGAAGGCTGTCCAATCAAAGCTAATATGAACTTCTAGTTCTTTGCCTGTAATAATACTAAAAAACAAAAAATAATAATAAAAAACACTTTTCTTTTTTTTTAAGCATTTTAATTAGTATAGTTAATATAATCTAAACTATGGTAAGGGTTTATTATTAATTATTATTATTATCATTATTATTATTTATTTATTTATTTATTTATTTATTTTTTAAATCAACCTAACCTGGGGCTACAGATGAAAATTAGTCATTCTCAATTTGGCTGATTTTATGTATAATTAATATCTATTGTATAAAACAAAACAAAACAAAACAAAAAAGCTGAGGCCCCCCTGAGAATCACTGTATTTTCCGTCAGTGTAAAACTATTGATTTGATGGTAAAACAGGTTGATTTGTATCAAAATTGAGTCAGATGTGAATGAATGTGAATTTGATAAAATGAGGCCTAAATAACTGTTTGATCATTATCCAATAGCCTGCATGGCCTAAGTGATGTCATCGGATGAGGAAAGTCATTTCAGGCTAAGAGCAAGTTTGTAGATTTTAATTAAAAGTAAACTATTTACTTTGGAACAACATGTGTATATAAATTATTAGGGCCCTGTGATTTCCGCAATGCGGAAAACGTGGACAGACTCGCAGAATCTAGTCATAAAAATGGAATTTACTGTATAATGCGGAATGTCACGGAATTTGACCAATTTAGGATGAAAAGTAGGTCAGTACACTTAAATCAAAAAACAATATGGACTAGTGCCTGTGAATAATAAGCTGCAAAAAGACTATTTAAATATGAATCCTAGATGTTCTGTGTGTGAATGAATGGCGCAAATGCCAATTTACTACACACAAACTGAAGCATGCGACGCTGTGTTTTTAAGCCTTTGTTGCCTCAATATGTGAGTACATGAACACGTATACATAATCTCTAGAACCGCTCTGAGAGTCATTTTATGAGCATTTAACCATTTCTTTTGAGAAAAAAAAACTGTCGTCATGTCATATACAAACAGAAACAGGTCTTCACAGCAACCTGTCAAAATAAAAGTTTGGTTCAACTTGAAGAAACTGTGACAGAAATATTTAATAAAATGACAGTACTATTACTACTAATAAAATTAAATTAAAAAATAAATAATAAAACATTACATTTTAAGGAACATTTACCAGAAAAATTACTTAGCAGAATTTATTTACCAGAAAAATGTAAATAGGTCTACACAACATAGTATTTCTGAAAATAAATAAATAAATAAATAAAATAATTAATGAAAACATCAGAATAAGTAAAAATTCAATGGAATACAGAAAAATAAAACACAGAATCTGGTAAAAATAAAACATTTTTTGAGAAAAAAAAAGATATTTCATAGGGCCTTCAAAATTTCATTTTCGTTGAACTTTTAAAAATTTGCTGTTAAATTGTGCAAGTTTCATGATTTCAATTGTTCAAATGTTTTTTGATTAATATTTTGTAAGTCAACCATTAGACTAGAAAAATGAAATTGAAAAAAAAAATTAAAACATAAAAAACTGAATTTGGAAAAAAAAAATGGAATTTGGGAAAAATTAGAATAAAACTATTTCATATGGCCCTAAATTATTTACAATTAGACTTGGAATCTCCATGTTTTGATTGTAAAAAAAAAAAATAAAAATGTACCAAACACGTACAACTTTCTTCGGTGGAACACAAAGAATAATATTTTTTAAAAAAGGCTAAAAAAATTTTTTTTGTAATAATGAAAATCAAAGAGGTGCAGGGTTGTTTTGGACCCTATTGACTTTAAAGTGCATTGTCAAAAAGCATTCTTTGAACTACCTTTGCAGTAAAACTGATCAGTTTTGATGGGAAAAAATTACTTCATTTCAAACATATAGTACTTTAAGCTGTGGAACACAGAATAACATTTTGAGAAATGTCTATAGAATGTTTTCATGTTGTGTCATCACTTGGCCATATTGGCAGCAGTGAACATAAATAATGCCACTGAAATGAACGGAACATGCATATTTTGCTGATTATTACTGCTGAAAATGGTCAATTATTGTCATGTTTTGGTCTGTACTAATCGGTCGGACCAGGATAAACATTTTGAGTACTATAGACTGCCAAAAGTTATAACAAATCAAGGAGAAGCGTGCAAAAAAACTGTCTGAGGAACAAAAGAAATTTGTAGTTGGTCAAACTGAACCAGGATTTCCAAGGTAAGAATCCTGACAACATTTGTGTTTGTTCTTATCATTTCTGTTCAGCTAGGTGAAATATTAAGCTAATATCTTAACTAATACTGCTTGTTTACCACCTATTAACTTTAGTTTGTCAAAATACTGCACCCTTTCCTGCTTACTAAGTCCTTCACTATATGATTTAGCAGCTTCCACGTTTCTTTCCGTGCTTCAGCATAAATTAGCAGAACAACATATTCAGTAGTACATTAAAATATTTTTGGGGTGAACTGCCCCTTTAAGATCATTTTAAGCTAGTGTTCACCTCAGCCTATAGAATGCTCATCTCAGATGTTGATATATTTTATCTCAGACGTCTCTAAAGTCCACCAGCACGATCAATCAGACATGCATCATCTGTAGCCAATGGCTCCCTCCGAGTGAGAGCGATCTGGCCTAAGTATGTATGCTTGACGCCTGCTTTGCTGATTTCTGTCAGCGTTAATATGAGAAATGAGCTCTGAGCTGTGCCACTGATGTGCCTGAGGAAACTAAATTGACGGGCACGCAGTTTTCCGCTATCAGATCGGGCCTCGGTAGCTTCTTCTGCACGGATGTGACTGCTCTCAGTCATGCCGCCTTGTCCCTCAAGCAACAGGTGACAGAAGTTACAAGCAAATGTGTCTCCGGCCACAGCGGCCCTCCTACGAGGACCTGACCCAGGGCAGCCTGTCTGGCGACGTGCCCGATGGAAAAGTGAGCTGTCTCGACTCCCGACACGCAGTGAGCAGAGGATGTCAAGTCACGTCTTCATCGGAGAAGAGTTTAATCCACATTTGAGGGAGAGAGAAAAAAAAAAACAGTTGTCATGGCTGAAGAGATCTCAGTACAGTCGCACAGACCTTCAGAGCAGAGACGGACTACCGGTAAGATTTTGTGTTTTTCTTACAGTAGATAGTTTTAAAGCATTTGTTGCTGTTTGTTTCAGTACTAAAAACTAAAAATGATTAATCTTATATAACTATTGTTTATCTCATTATTGTTGTAGACTAATTCTGCTCTTGTTTGCTCTATAGGGATGTGTTTGTGTGCAGCGTGTGATCTATTTTAGTTAAGGATGGAGCGGTCCCAGAAAGGCTACTAGGAAATAAACGGTACAGTATATGATAAATTTTACTGTAAAAAAGGTAATGTTTAATTTACTATAGCAAAGCAACAGGATCTTTTAGGGTAAAATAAGTGATGTTTGCACTTACGTCACGGTTTGGTCTGTTACCCGGATGTGCGGCCATATTGGCGATACTAGGATGTAAACAACAGCATGAATTGCACAGTTAATGTACTCCTGAATACGTTATTCTGCTAATTTATGCTGTCTAAACCATGGACAAAATATGTGGAAGCTGCTAAATCATATAGTAAATGACTTAATAAGCAGGAAAAGGTGCAATATTTTGACAAACTAAAGTTATAGGTGGTAAAGATATGTACAAGCAGTGTTAATTAAGATATTAGCGTAATATTTTATCTACCTGACTCGAAATGATAAGAACAAACATGCATGGTGTCAAGATTCTTGCCCTTGAAATCCTGGTTTAGTTTGGCCAACCACAAATGCCTTTTGTTCCTCGGTTTTTTTGCACTCTTCTCCTTGATTTGTTGTAACTTTTGGCAGTTTGTAGTACTTCAAATGATTACCGGGTCCAGTCGACAATAATTGACCATTTTCAGCAGCAATAATCAGCAAAATATGCAAGTTTCATTCGATTCAGTGGCATTGTTTACATTCAGTGATGGAAATGTGGTCGATTGATGATGTTTTTGACGTAAATATTACTTGTGAAACTGTATTATAAATTATTTTTATTTATATACCATGCCTTCTTATGCTTATCAATCATTTTTATGATTAAAAATATGGTAAAATAGTTAAATATATTGTCAAGTATTACAATTTTTGCAATATTTTTACCATTTAAAATAGCTGTTTTCCATTTTTAATATATTTGAAAATGTAATTTATTCTTGTGATAGCAAAGCTGAATTTTCAGCCGTCATTACTCCACTTTTCAGTGTCACATGATCCTTCAGAAATCATTCTAATATGCTAATTTGCTGATTAAGAAAGATACACTAATAATATTAGTGTTGAACACTGATAATGTTGCTGCTGATACATTTTCAGAATTCTTTAATGAATATAAAAAACAAAAGAACAGCATTTATTAGAAATAGAAATCTTTTTGTCATGTTATAAATGTCTTCACTGTCACTTTTCAATGCCGTTTTTAATGCGAACAATATTTTATTGACCCCAAATTTCAGTGTCACAAAAATTTGACTTGTGTTTCAGCTATTTCTAAAGTTACAAGCGAACTGGCAAGTATTTATTTATTTAGTTAAAATGATTTGTTTTCCATAACTCCCAAAGCCTTGTCTATTGGCCGTGCTGCTATTAAAGCTATGCTACAGAGTAAAATATATTTAACATTTTGAACCTCACATAACCATTCCTGTAACAAACCTGTGAGTAATTTAATGTTTTGTTGATGTGTTTCAGATGGCTGCTATTCTGCAACTTAGTTTGAATTACATCCTGCAACTTATGTGTGTCATCAAATCCTGCCAGGTGAGAGTTCCTGTTCCCCATCCCTCCTTTTTTTAGATGCCCTAGTTCTTTTTCCTCCCTCCATTTCTCTCTTCTTCTCCCCTGGTTGCCTGGAGTATGCCCTGCAGGTATTTAACACAGACCTGACTTTTCTGCTGCGCAATGCTGTTTTACAGGGCACAGGCATTAAACAGGGCTGGTCCTGGCTTCCCTGCCCTGCTTGTCAGCCCAGCAGGCTAACAAAGGTGAATTTGCTCTGTATTAAAGAGGCTCTTGTAGAAAAAGTGCTGTGTGATAACGGCACCGCAACACTCAGTCCAGTGTCCCGCTGACCGTTAATGCCCCGGCACTTAGTCATACGTGCAGGACTGCTAAACGAAAGCTGGTAACACATACACTCTTGAAATTAAAGGTTCTTTATTGGCATTGATGGTTCCATGAAGAACCTTTAACATCCATTAAATATTTCTATTGTGCTCGATGTTCCTTTAAAATGATAGCTAACCCAAAAATAAAAATTCTGTCATTAATTACTCACCTTCATGTCATTCCAAACCCATAAGACCTTCATCTTTAGAACACAAATTAAGGTATTTTTGATGAAATCTGAGAGGTTTCTGACCCTCCATAAACAACGACGCATGCATCGTGGTATTTTCATGAATGCAACATAGAGGAGAAGAAACTGTTGAATAAAGATGTTATTTTTGTTTTCTTTGCACACAAGAAATATTCTTGTAGCTTCATAAAATTAAGTTTGAACCACTGATGTCACATGGACTATTTTAACAAAGTCCTTACTACCTTTCTGGGCCTTGAAAGTGTCAGTTGCATTGCTGTCTTTGCAGGTTCAGAAAGCTCTCGGATTTCATCAAAAATATCTTAATTTGTGTTCCGATATGTTAATGACAGAATTTTAATTTTTGGGTGAACTATCCCTTTAAAACGTCATTATTGTCACTTTTGATCAATTTAATACATCCTTGTAGAATAAATATATTAATTTATTTAAAAAACGTACTAATCCTATATTTAGTAAAGCAGAAGAACACAGAACAACATGTTGAATTTTAAACCAAAAACATGGATTACAGAGAAAATTATTTTTCTATGTCATGATGGACACTTATTTACAAATTTATTCAAAATAGAAATCTTGTGTAATATTATGAATGTCTTTACTGTTTCTTTTGATCAATTTAATCCATCCTTGCTAAATAAAAGTATTAATTTCTAATAAATAAACAAATAATAATAAAAAAAAACTAACCCCCAACAAAAACGGTACTGGTCAGAGGTATTTCTTTTTCTTTATTTTTCATGTTAAGACAGACAAGTCATTCTCAAATTTATTTGATATAGACATTTTATGTAATATTCTAATGAATTTACCATCATTTTTGATAAATTTAATGCATCCTTACTGAATAAAAGTATTAATTACTAATAAATAAATAAATAAACAATAATAATAAAAAAATACTAACCCCCAACAAAAACAGGCAACACATTGGTCAGAGGTTTTTCATTTTCTTTATTTTCCATGTCAAGATGGACAAGTCATTCTCAAATTTATTTGATATAGGCATTTTATGTAATATTATAATGTATTTACCCTCATTTTTTATCAATTTATTGCATCCTTACTGAATAAAAGTTTTCATTTCTTAAAAACATATCAAAACAAACAAACATATTAACCCGAACTTAGTACTGCAAAACAAACCTGGGCAACACATAGCAATGTTGACTTTAATGTCATTTTTGAACAATTTAATGCATCATTGCTAAATTAAAATATTAATTTCTAATAAGTAAATAAATAATAATAAAAAAAATACTAACCCCCAACAAAAACAGACAACACATTGGTCAGAGGCTTTTCGTTTTCTTTATTTTCCACGTTAAGACAGGCAAGTCATTCTCAAATGTATGTGATATAGACATTTTATGTAATATGATAATGTATTTACCATCATTGTTGGTCAATTTAATGCATCCAATTTAAAAACGAAGAAACAAACAAAAAAATGTATTAACCCGAACTTAGTACTACAAAACAAACCTGAGCAACACAGCAATGTTGACTTTACTGTCTCTTTTGATCAATTTAATACGTCTTTGCTAAATTAAAGTGTTAATTTCTAGTAAATAAATAATAATAATAATTTTTAAAAATACTAACCTGCAACAAAATCAGGAAACACGTTAGTCAGAGGTTTTTCTTTTTTTTTTTTTTTCCACATCAACATGGACAAGTCATTCTCAAATTTATTTGGTATAGACATTTTATGTAATATTATAATGTATTTACCATCATTTTTGATCAATTCCTTACTGAATAATAGTCTTTAATTTCTTTAAACAAAAAAATGCATTAACTCGAACTTAGTACTGCAAAACAAACCTGGGCAACACATAGCAATGTTGACTTAACTGTCATTTTTGATCAATTTAATGCATCATTGTTAATAAAGTATACATTTCTAATAAATAAATAAATAAATAAATAAATAAATAATAAAAACAATACTAACCCCCAACAAAAACAGGCAACACATTGGTCAGAGGTTTTTCTTTTTTTCTTTTTTTTTTTTTTCACATTAATACAGACAAGTCATTCTCAAATTTATGTGATATAGACATTTTAAGTAATATTATAATGTATTTACCATCATTGTTGCTAAATTTAATGCATCCTTACTTAATGAAATTATGAATTTATTTAAAAATTAACAAACAAAAAATGTATTAACCCGAACTTAGTCCTGCTAAACAAACCTGGGCAACACATAGCAATGTTGACTTTACTGTCTCTTTTGATCAATTTAATACATCTTTGCTAAATTAAAGTGTTAATTTCTAATAAATAAATAATAATAATAATTTTTAAAAATACTAACATGCAGCAAAATCAGGCAGCACATTGTTCAGAGGTTTTCCTTACTGAAAAATAGTCTTAATTTCTTTAAACAAAACACAAAACAAAAACTAACTTAATTTCTTTGACCAAAAAAAACCGCGTAAACTCGAACTTAGTACTGCAAAACAAACCCTGATGAACACATAGCAATGTTGACTTTACTGTCACTTTTGGTCAATTGAATGCATCCTTGCTATATAAAAGTATTAATTTCAAACAAACAAACAAACAAATAATAAAAAAAATACTAACCCTCAAAACAAAAACGGGCAACAAGAGGTTTTTCTTTATTTTCCACGTCAAGATGGACAAGTCATTCTCAAGTTTATTTGATACAGACATTTTATGTAACACTATGATGTATTTACTGTCATTTTTGATCAATCCGTTGCATCCTTACTGATTTAAAGTCTCAATTCCTTTATTAATAATAAAAAAAATTACTTACCGAACTTAGTACTGCAAAACAAACCTGGGCAACGCATAGCAATGTTGACTTTACTGTCACTTTTGATCAATTTAATGCATCCCTAATAATTTCTTTTAAAAAAGTAGTACTTCAAACTCCAAAACAAAGCCAAACAACTCATAGCGAATTTTACCAAAACCACCTTTTTTTTTTTTTTTTTTTTTTTCCCACGTCATGATGGACACTTCATTCGCAAACGTCCGTGCGGGTAAACGCAACTAAGCGGGTTGCAGATTGCATGTCATTTCAGGAGACACTGCGCTAAGATTAATACACTATGCTTGTCAACCTGTTTAGCAGGGAGGCCATTTAAATTGAATATTGTCATGGATATAGAAAAATACCATTCCACAGAAGCCCAATGAGGTAATTCGATTAGGCTTCTAAAATGGGAAATCTAACATGAACTAGCTCACAACTCATACAAATCTGATTTAAAAAGACATTAATAGAGAGGCCTAATGGGAAAAATGCCAATTAAGCATTGATTGCCCTGAAATGAATGTTCTCAGCGTTATAGAAGAGATGTGTGTGTATGTTTGTGCGTGTATGTTCCCGAAGCAACCGACCTGAGTGTGTGACCTCGGCCCTTTATGACACACAAGCCTCCACAGGCATCTCTCTCTTTCTCTCTCTCTCTCTGTCACACAGTTATAGCCGCTCGCCCATGGAGGGGATGACAACGCTATATATTAATTGAGGGTTTTCAGAAATAATAATAATAACAATAAAAAATACCTCTCCACCATATCTCTCCCACTCCATCCGGCCCCCCGCTGTCAGACTACATTAAGAGGTGCATGCAGAGAAAGAGCGAATGAGAGAGAGAGGCTGCAATGGAAGAGACGAGACGCCATCTCATCTCTCCTGAAGGCAGCAACAATTTCGCTCCATTGTAACAAGGTGCAGCCTAAACTGATAAATTGCAGATTAAATGACGGCCACACTTCACTTGCTCTCTCCCATCACGCATACACACACGCGCGCACACGATGCCCTCCTTAATTTCACACGTTTCTGCTATTCGCTACCTTCTTGGCCTGTCAATTCTGCCTAATAGCAAGAGGCACTAAAACACCAGGGCCTGACAGACTCAGATCAAGAATGATGAACATCTCTTAGCAGTGAGAGACGCGTCTCCTCAGTCCTGACTTCACCGGATGGCTGAAACTTCTTATGCAGGAATCGGCTCACAGAAGAGCTTCAGCCGACAGTGCAGACGAGGACCACGTCGACGCGTCTGGGTTATGAAAAGCAGCAGACAACGTCAGACGAATTAGTTTTAGTGACATTATAGTCGCGCCTGATGTTGTATTAAGGGAAAATTATGTTTCATGGAGCAGAAGGCATTATTTGGGACAAAGGTTTATGAACTTTTTAATGCCAATGGCCCAAACTATAATAGTACCCTAAAATATAAGAGCAGCTTTATTTCAAGGGAAAAGAAAACATACTTAAAAATATTTGTATAAATGTCATAGTGTCAACTTTTGACAATACATTTAGGAATTTCTACGCACACACCAGGGTAGTGTTTGTGTTATGTACTGTACAATTACATTATTTATTAATGATTTCAATTAGATTTCATTTTTATATTTTCAGTTTTCAGTTTTCATTTTAATTTTTGTTTTAGTAATTTTGTGTGCTTTTGTCTTTTTTTTCTGCTTTTATTGGTTTTGTTTTTGATAGAATAATTCTATTTAGCTTTATTAATTTATTTCAGTTTTAGTTTTAATAACTTTAGTCCTTCAGCTTAACCTTACAGTATTTTAGTTGCCAACTAGTTTTTTAAGTCTGTATGTTCATCTACCTTTTATTTTCAGTTTACATTTTAATTTTTTGTTTAATTTTTTGTTTGTAATTATGTTAGTAATTATGTTATGTAATTGTTAGTAATTATGTTGTGTGCTTTTGTCATTTGTATTCGTTTTTTGATAAAATAATTCTATTTAGCTTTATTTTTTTATTTCAGTGTTAGTTTTAATAATTTTACTACACCAGCTTCACTTTACAGTATTTTAGTTGCCAACTGCCAAGTTTATACGTTCATACCTTTTATTTTTAGATTTTCAGTTTTTATTTTAATTTTAATCTTTGTTTAAGTTTTAGTAATTATGTTGTGTGCTTTTGTTATTTTTGTTAGTTTTTGTTTTGTTTTTTAAGATAATAATTATATTTAGCTTTTTTTTTCAGTTTTAGTTTTTATAACTGTAGTTCTTTGGCTTAACCTTACAGTATTTTAGTTGACAACTATACGTTTTTTAAGTCTATATGTTCATGTACCTTTTATTTTAATTATTTTATATTTTTATTATTTCAGTTTTCATTTTAATTTTTGTTTGTTTTAGTAATTATGTTGTGTGTTTTTGTCATTTTTATTAGTTTTTGTTTTTGATAGAATAATTATATTTAGCTTTATTTATTTATTTATTTATTTTCAGTTTTAGTTTTTAGAACTTTTAGTTGCCATCTATAAGGTTTTTAAAGTCTATTTGTTCATCTACCTTTTATTTTTGTATTTTCAGTTTTCATTTTAATTTTTGTTTATTTTGTTAGTAATTATGTTGTGTGCTTTTGTTATTTTTATTAGTTTTTGTTTTTGATAGAATAATTCTATTTCACTTAATTTGTTTTTTACTTAAATTTATATTTTAATAATTTTAGTACTTAAATACCTTACAGTATTTTAGTTGCCAACTTTTTACATTTTGTTTGTTTTTTTTTAAGTTTCAGTGTTCATACCTTTTATTTTTAAATTTTCATTTTTTTATTTTAATTTTTGTTTAAGTTTTAGTAATTATGTTGTGTGCTTTTGTCATTTTTGTTAGTTTTTGTTTTGTTTTTGATAGAATAATTATATTTAGCTTATTTTTTTCAGTTTTACTTTTTATAAATTTAGTTCTTCGGCTTAACTTTACAGTATTTTAGCTGCCAACTATAAGGTTTTTAAAGTCTATATGTTCATCTACCTTTTATTTTTCAGTTTTCATTTACATTTTTGTTTATTTTTTAGTAATTATGTTGTGTGCTTTATTAGTTTTTGTTTTTGATAGAATAATTCTATTTCGCTTAATGTGTTTAATTTCAGTTTTAGTTTGAATAATTTTAGTACTTCAGCTTAACCTTACAGTATTTTAGTTGCCAGCTTTTAAAATTTGTTTGTTTTTCAAGTTTATATGTTTATCTACCTTTATTTTCATATTTTCAGGTTTTATTTAAATTTTTAAGTTTTAGTAAATATTTTGTGTGCTTTTGTTATTTTTTTATTAGCTTTTCTTTTGATAGAATAGTTCTATTTAGCTTTAATTTATTATTATTTCAATTTTATAGTTTTAATAGTTTTAGTACTTCAGCTTGACCTTACAGTATATTATTTTACTTAGTTGCCAACTTTTCAAATTGTAATTTTTTTTTTTATATGTTTTTATGTTAATCTAATCCATTAAAAATCCTAAAATCCATTTTAAAAGAATTTTTGGATAACAATACTAACCTATTGGACTTTGATAACAAAAACAATGTCAGGATGTCTATTCGATGTGTGCATTTTCATCTGGAAGATGTAATTTTAACAGTTTTTGCTCATCAACAATAAATCACAGAACTTTTTGTTGTTAGATTTCTTAATGACACTGTTTCTGCACTATTTATGATTTAGAAATTTGTTTTCGAAGTGTATACATTTTTGGATGTTTAAATGCTTGCTCCTAACCTAGCATTATGCAGAATAATAGGATGCCTGATAAGCCATTTGCAGTTTGATTCCCCTGAAAAGTGTGAACATTGCCTGTCTGAGGTGTTTTCAAAACATCGTTCTGTTTGTTTCAGCATCCCGACCAGCCCAGCACAGCAACAGTGGCTCAACCAATGGTGTGAGTTTGGGGCGGGGCTATCTGTTTGACTGACCAATGACAGACAGGGTGAGTGTTCAGTAAACCTGTCTGAAACCATTCCAGTACATTTAAAATGGTTACTGGATGTCCATTTGATGCCTAAATAGCTCAAAACCTTATGACATTTTGGACAGACTGGTTTATCACATTATCAGTGTTATTATTCCTTCAGCATTGCTGTTCTAGTCAAAGGTTTTCTCACTTTTAAAGAGTTTCTACCACTAATATGAGGCTAACTTCCTACATAGGCCTCAAAATATTCCTCCATTTTGCAAAAATCGTGACTAAACTAATAGCAAATAGACACAATTCTCATTTCCACAAGTCTGTCCCAGCCCCCGCCCCTATAACTAGGAAAAAAGCACAGGAAGACATGAAACAGGGTCATTAAAAACCAAAACAGTGAGTAGATGCTTGTCTTCCATGGGTAGATTTGTATTGTATATTCTAATTTTACTGCCTAAATTAGAGAAATAAGCATTCCCATGTAAATTTATTCATGGTGAAGGAGAGGGAGTCTTAGGGGGGTGCACTAAGATCTGCCAGATAATGCATAATTTCAGAGCTGAGACCCTCATTTCTGCATCAAGCCCCTGCCGTAGCGCCTGGTCATTAAATGCTAAAATAATGGCAACCTCGCAGCTTCCTCAGCCTAATTGCCTCCTTCTCTAGCACTGCATTCTCAAGACAATAATGATGTAGTGTGCCTGTAGCACCAGCCTTTCTATTAATAAGATTGTATTTCTAAGTGTGCTGGATGACGCCAACGTCTTTGGAGTTCAATGCGCGGTGTGTGTGCATGTATGAGAACAAGAAGCGACTGCCGTTTTCATGTTTACCACGTGTGCTTTAGCGCATATTCTGCTCGCCGTTTTTTACTGGAGCGGCCTAGGATTTCATCGCGATCGTCTTGATGCAGGGCGGCAATCAAAGAAGAAAAATTCTCATTAATAAAGCGTTATGTCCGCTTGTTTGCGCTGGTTGGGTTGTGGTGGTGGATCAAGACTAAGCGTGTGGCATTTTAATGAAATTCACCCCCACTTTTTTAATTGGCAGGGTTTAAGGAGAGCGGCGTGTGCATTTCAAAGCGAGATCAATACGTTTGAGTTATTTTCGTGGATGAGCAGTTTTTCTCTTTTCACCAAGTGTGGCCGTAATGAAACTTTCTCTCTGCCTTTAAGCTTACAGGCTAACACGATTAGCAACGTGCAATCAGAAATAAAGGTTCCATCAGAGCGGTGACAAAAGAGCCATTTTTGGTTCTCCAAAGAAGCTCTTAGTGATCATTTCTTAAAAGAATCATGGGAAGAACATTTAAAGAACACATAAAGGACCTATAAAGAACCTTTATACAATGGAAAATTCCTGTGGATGTTAAAGGAGAAGTCCACTTCCAAAACAAAGATTCACATATAATTTACTCACCCCCTTGTCATCCAAGATGTTCATGTCTTTCATTCTTCAGTCGTAAAGAAATTGTTTTTTGAGAAAAACATTTTAGCATTTTTCTCCATATAATGGACTGATATGGTGCCCTGATTTTGAGCTTCCAAACTGCAGTTTAAATGCGGCTTCAAATGATCCCAAATGCAGTTATAAACAATCCCAGTCGATGAAGAAGCCGCATTTAAGCTGTATATATGGAGAAATCCGTTATATGGAGAAAAATGCAGAAATGTTTTCCTCAAAAAACAATTTCTCTACAACTGAAGAAAGAAAGACAGGAACATCTTGGTTGACAAGGGGGTGCATACATTATATGTGAGTTTTTTGGAAGTGGACTTCTCCTTTAAAGGTTCTTCATGCCAGTAAAGTTCTTTATACTGTAAAAAGGTTCTTTAGATGATTAAGATATTCTTTGCACTAAGAAAATATTGGTTCATTTAAAAACTGTTTACTGAAAGGTCTTTGGGGAACCCAGAATGGTTCTTCTATGGCATTGCTGTGAAAACCACCTTTTGAACCCTTTATTTTGAAGAGTGTAGCTTGTTCAGATCTCTCAGGAATGCTTCTTAATAATGTTGATTTGGTTGACTGTTGGACTGAGGTTCTACATCAAGGTCAGTCCCCTCGTTTTGTGCATTTAAACTTGTGCGCAAACGTTTATAAACTCCCTGCTTGTGATGGCCATAATAGCTCAGGAGTTAACGCTCAAAGCTCTTCCCCTCACACTCGGGCTCAAAGGAGTCTTTCCGCAGGGCACTTAAGGCTTTATCTGGCCGTTGAGGGGAACCTCAAGTGGTTTTGACGGCATTGACTACCTTAAGCACCCTCTCAGTGCTCACTCTCTCTGAAACATTTAGCCTCTGCTCATCTTCTTGCATCCTTAAAAGCTAAAATTAATGACAGGAGCTCAGCCGCTCATTTATAATTGCTTCATTATACGGCCGTGTTCTCCTGACAATAATGGTGTTTGTGGTGTATTTCTAATTATGTGGCATTTTTTGCGCTCGTTATCAAGGACTTCAGGTTTCCTCTAATTGCACAGAAAATAATGACTGCCTCTGCCTTAGCCTCGTCTGCTTGCTCGCTAGACATGTCTCTATTGGATTGCATCACAAACAGTCTCTCCGTGTCACTGGAGTCACTTCAGGATTGCCGCAAATGCCCAGACGTCACTTCTGGATGGCTTCAGCTGTCCTCTTTTGGCCCTCGGGTTCACAGCAGTGACTTACAAGAAACGTTCTGGGGAGTTTTACCAAATGGACCTATTGTAAATAAGTCTATCTATCATTTTACTGTTCTTCTCCATCTATCTTTCTATAGAATATTGTCTATCTATCTATCTATCGTTCTATCGTTCTATCGTTCTATAGTTATATATATCGCTCTATCTATCTATCTATCTATCTATCTATCTATCTATCTATCTATCTATCTATCTATCTATCTATCTATCTATCTATCGTTCTATCGTTCTATCG
>JAHKKF010509255.1:0-10349 GCA_019740295.1 Labeo calbasu
AATATAATATAATATAATATAATATAATATAATATAATATAATATAATATAATATAATATAATATAATATAATTGTACAATAGTGTATATAATTGTAAATAGTTTCTGAATCACACAATTCTAAATATTATTATATTATATTATATTATATTATTCATATAATATATTTTATATATAAATAAGATTTATAATATAATGTAATAATAAATATAATATAAAATAATATAATTGTACAATATTGTATATAATTGTAAATAGTTTCTGAATCTCAAAATTCTAAATATTATATTATATTATATTATATTATATTATATTATATTATATTATATTATATTATATTATTTAAATGACAACTCAATGTTCAGTTTTGGTTCTGAATCTTAAATTGTATTTACATGGTTCATATAATATATTTTATATATAAAAAATATTTATAATATAATATAATATAATATAATATAATATAATATAATTGTTGTGAATTTTTTCTTTTCTTTTTTACTATGAATTAAAAGTGTGAAATATACTATACTGGGTATATATAAATATTGTACAATTATTATATTATATTATATTACATTATATTATTTAATAATCAACCCAGTGTTCAGTTTCTCAATCTCTGTTTTATTTATTTATAAGGTTTATATAATACAGTGTAGATAAAAATAAATTTCTATAATAATATAATATAATATAATTATACAATATTTATATATATATTATAAATATTAAAATAATTGCAAACTGTTATCTTAAAAAAAATCACAATATGCATAAATATCATACCAAGCTAGATACAATATGGTGTAACAGACATACATTTTACCTTAGTTCCTGTATCTAACTAAGATTGTTAAATCATTGTTAAATCATTGATGGACGATCTGATTGATGATCAGGCATTTATCAATTAAACAGCTCCATGAGTAAACGCCTGGGGTCGACACAGTTAAAACTGTGAATTGGCCGCTGGATTTGAAACAGTTAACAGCCTTTATTGGCGTGTAAACAAAGGCTGAGGAGAAACGTCTATCTCTTTCACCCCCCTAAACCTGCACAACATCAGATGAATCTTTCCCCATTAAGATGACAACACAATTTGAGCTGAAGCTGAGTGTAAATAAAAGAGTGAGGGGAGATGATACATCAGAAGGAGCCCAGCACACCTCCATTACACCAACACATTTATTTCCATCCAGAGAGAGAAAGCGAGAGAGGGAGAGAGGAAGAGAGCAAAGCAAAGCAATGGACACCAGCCAGGTTGCAGAAAGGAACCCATATCTAAATGCAATGAAGAAAATGAGCATTTTGGGACGTTCAGACATTAACTTTCATCAATGCAGTCATTCCAAACACACACAC
This sequence comes from Labeo calbasu, assembly GCA_019740295.1. NCBI lineage: Eukaryota > Metazoa > Chordata > Actinopteri > Cypriniformes > Cyprinidae > Labeo > Labeo calbasu. The sequence goes on from JAHKKF010509255.1 coordinate 1,366, forward strand.
ACTCAGACCACGGAGAGTGTGCTCATAAAGACCTGGCAGTAACATACAAGCAGTCGTTAAGCACATAACAGTAGTTTTGTCACCATTAACCAGTGCTGAAAAAGCAATAGCAAAGCCCCATCTGTCGTGTGTGTGTGTGGGATTTGTGTGCGATGTGTGTGCACTGTCAAAACAAAAGGCCAACCTTGGATCACATTCTTAAAAGTCATTTTTCTAGGGAGAATCACAGCCATAACAGAGCATTCTGGTGCTGTTTTTGAGTGCTTAAAAGCTCTGAAGGCAACATCACTATATGAGTGTGAGTAGAGTCAGGGTTTGTGTGTGTATTGACTGAGCTGTAATTGATCTGATAGTTCTCTGTGATAATTGACTATTATCCGTGATTACAGACGGCAGCTCTGTGACCTGAACTCACTGACCAACAACAAATAACAAAAACACAGAGAAAACAAAACAGCTCACTAAAACTAAAAAAGGCTGTAATAACACGCTATTGTCCCTTTATATGACTGATATTAAATATTCCAGTACCTTCATAAGGATTTTATAATAAGCTTCTTACTATACTCTCATAATCTGTGATTCTTCCTATATAGGCTACAACGGGGTAACAGCACACCTTAAGAAAAAATGTGCCGTTCACTGTGCCTAAAATGTATAATTGCAAATATATATATACGTTTGTATTGAACTTTTATGGAGCAACAGATTTTGTGTGACAATAATTCATACAAGTCGTTTATTTTTTTTACCCCACACGGGGTAAAAAGCTCACCAGCATGTGGCAAAAGGCACACAGTATTGCTACAAATACTTTAGCTAAAATAATGTTTATTTGTTTGTTTGTTTTTTTACTAGTTAAAACTTGTTCAAAACAACCACTTTAGCAAAGTTTGCACTATTTTCTGCTTATTTTGAAAAATAAAAGAATTTATTTTTGTTCAATAAATATATTCTGATTAAAATGTTAATATAAAAAAATATTTTAAAGTACAGAAACAAAATCATTTTAAAATATAAAGATTCTGAAAACACTGAAGGAGATCCCGTAATTATTTAATGTAGATTTACAGTAGTAACAACAAATTATATTTTATTACATGATATGATTAATATCATGTTTTTAAATATGACGGTTTCATTATAAACATGGTGATTATCTCTGAGATGGACACCCAACATAATATATGATATTTACCATCTGAATCTAGCCATGTCATGTCAACAAATGGAAAAGTCAGCCTTCTATTAATTATCATGTTAATTATTGTGCCTTTTAGCCCCAACAGCAGGGGCGCTTTTTACTCCCAATACCATACTTTTACATATTGTTTCTTCATTTAAAAACTGTTGCTTTAATTATCTTAAACTAAACTGAAAATCATTAAGAAGATATTTGTCTCAAAATATATGTATCCATTTTAGCGATTCTCATTTGCTACTTAAATCTACAACATTTTAAAAAAACCCCATCAAATATCAACTTTGCGCTGTTGCCTGATCAAGGATCAGACAAATTTGCACGTGCATCTTGAAAAGCGAATGTTTCGGAAAGTGCTACGCCTCGATTATGTGCCATCTAGTGGGTTTTAGAGGAAAATAATATCAAAGGCGTCTTTTACTCCGGGGGTGCCTTTAATTGTTATATTACACTATTACCATACATTATCATTCAAAAGCTTGTTTTTATTTTTTATTAATACTTTCATTCAGCACAGATGCATTAAACTACTCAAAAGTCATTCTTAATGTCACAAAAGATTTCAAATAAATAGTGTACTTTTGAATTTTCTAATTATCTGCAAATTCTAATTAGTTTTTAAAGAATAAAAAAAACACAAAAATAATAACACTAATAATCAATGAAGGATCATGTGAAACTGAAGACTGGAGTAATCGCTGCTGAAAATTCAGCTTTGCATTACAAAAATAAATGACATTTTAAAGTATATTACCATAGGGGTTATTTCAAATTGTAATAATACTTCACAATATTACTGTTTTATTGCATTTTTGATCAGTCATTTTTGCAGTCTTGGTGAGTATAAGAGACTTCTTTTTAAAAAATCTTAATGACCCCAAACTTTTGAATGGTAGTTTGATGGCTAACATATGTATATGACTGTTATAAAATATTGTCTCTTTATTAGTTTGTAATACACTATTATCCCTTAATAAGAGTGTTATTACAAGTGACTGTTCCTCAAAACAACTTTTGTCTATCTCTGTCCCTTCATAAGACTGTTCTGATACATTACTATCTCTGTATAAGACTATTCTGATTCACTTTTAGTATATTATAGCATGATTCTTTAAAAGGCTGTATTATAGGCTACAGTAGTTGCTATATGTACAGTTCTAATCATACAATAATGCCCCATAATAAGACACTGTATACAGAAATAATCGGATCAAAGATCGCTTCCTCATCTCAGAGAGAGTGTGTTATGTATGTTAAACCTGGTGCGTTGCGAGTGAGGAGTGTGTGTTGATGGTGTGTATTGGTGCGTGTCTGACCCTGGCTGATAGGTCCCCTTGATTTGGTTTAGACAGATGCAACTCATTGTAGCTTAATAAATGGGATGACCCAGGGGAGTGTTGCTAAGCGTCTCTATTAACTCTCAAACATGTCAGCCAATATAAAAACCTCCTGACCCCTGCAAAGGTCAACTGTGACACGCATGTTTACTCAGAGAAACAAGACCAGCTTGGACAGGCTTGTTTTATGGGTCTGCTTTAAAACAGAAAAAAATAAAAGGTAATAAGACAGAAAAAGAGGGAAGAGTCAAGGTTTCGTCTCAGGATCCTTGAAATTAAGCCAGACGCTATCAAAAACACTGACTAACAAGCACAACTAGCAAAGAGCTGTCTCCCTATTAAATATTTACCTTAAGTAACGTATTAAATTAAACTTAGATGATCTTTACAGTCTTCTGCATAGTGAATTTTGATTAAAAAAGCACCGATAAATAAATAAATCAATAAATAAGATATTACAAAGTTGTTGGGCAATGTATCATTATAGTTTTTGGAAAATTATTATAGAAATAACACGGTATTTGAGTATCTTGAAGTACGACTTAAAACAAATACTGTGGACCACAACTATATCTATCATTCAGTACAATGGTACACACAGTATCAAGGTAACATGGTATGGATGACTACGCATGATTATTAGATTTGATGCTGTAGCGGTATATAGTATATATGAAGAGTTCAGATGCAAAAGCCTTTAAATCCATCTGACGCATTTCTTTAAAATGAGCATTTTTTTCTGGCTACTTTGTATAGGTTTCTATGTAAGTACCGGTACTTCTGATTGGGCTGAGGCTGGAATTTTGCGAGTTTGAAGTAAAAGTATTTGATGTATGTATACTATGTGTCAGAAACATTCACTCAGTATCATTATCTCATTTTTGACCGAGATGGCTTTTAGCTGGTTTTGCATCTGAACTCTTCATATGCAGTAGCATGATAATACTTCAAATAAATAAATAAAATGAATAAAAAAATACATAAATGAAGGAAGGAAGGAAGGAAGGAAGAAAGAAAGTATTTTAATTTTTAAATGAAATAAATAAATTACTTACAAATAAAAGTTGATTTGTTATGCTGACAGAATTACTGAAAATATAAACATAAACAATGTTCAAAATGTATTTTGTAAACCATGTTTTTATTTTTTTTATTTGTGATTTTTGCTTAATTAATTAATTTATTTTAACACTCCAAAACTTCAATTCACTACCATACACATAATCATATACAGTATATAGCTTTTCTGATGTATAGTGCTATTAATTGATTAAAAAAAAAAAATAATAATAATAATAATAATCACACATCGCAGTTAATCCCACCTAACATAAAGTTTTTAAATATACTGTTAAAATGCAATAATTTCATAATGACTGTGTATTTTTATATATATATATATATATATATATATATTTTTTTTTTTTTTTTTTATTGACTAAAATATACAGAAATTGAATAAATTTATCAAACACTAAATACTAAATTAAATATAGATTAATCCTTAAAGCTACAAAAGTTAGCTTGTAGTTTCATTGGTGCTTTAATATGAAATGATACAGGCTACAGTGAGTGCTGATGCATTTATGCGTGCAATTAAAGCATGCGTGCTACGAACACAGTGTAACGGCTGACAGGACAGGAAAATTTGATTTTACTGACATATGGCCTGAAACATCTCATATGACCGTAGTTCTGAAAAGTCTCCCATTTGAATTGGTCATAAAGACATTCTGCGATTAAATAGACACAATTCTTGTCAAGAAAAAAAGAGGCAGAAGCAGAGTGTGGTGGTCTTTGCTCCACTCCTGCATTAAACATTTTTGTTTAAAGCGGTTAAACTGTAAAATTAATCACCTGTGTTAACGTGGCAGTTTTAACAGCACTACTGATGTAGTAAACTTGCTCTGTAGCTCACCTGGTACATCATTGCTCTTGTGATACAAAGCACACTGGTGAAACAGAAGTCATGTTAAAAGCACTCAAAGACTTGTAGAAACAAGTTTAAATGCCATTGTTGCTTCATCAAATACATATTTATGTCATGCTAGCTTTTGTTAACACTATGGGTTAAGTTTAGTTTAGGGCTTAATGTACATTATTTTCAAACATGACTGAGCATTAATCCTGTAGCACCGGTCACAGGATATTTCTTTGCAAACTGCTGTGATATGTACAACAACCACTGCAATAAAATGCGGCCTTTCAGATAAAACCAAAAGTGCTTTTAGGACCATTCACTGAACATTTCACTTTTAAAATTTGTTGTGAAATGTTCAATGTCGTTTTGACATGTTTTTCCAAAGAGCCTTACCATCTGATCAATACACCATCATGCTGCCACAGGACTTTTTTTTTTTTTTGTCAGGGCCTAGTAAAGCCCTCCTCCCTCATCTGCAAGTGATTCATACACACTCTTCTGATCTGAGATCAGCTGGAATCAGCAGATCCACACACACTGAGATGCGGAGCCTGAACATGATGCAGTCACTACATTAACCGGCATTAATGAACTGTTTGCTTATGCAGTAATAATTAACTTCCATTACATTACTTTGTGTGATTACTTTCTTAATTGCCTGAATTATGCATCAATTTAATATCTAATAAGCAGACTCAGACATTAGACAGTGTTCAGAAACAAATTGCCGACTCTTTCCGTGGTTTAATTAAAGACAGCGCCGTAAATGAGAGCGTGTAGGATGGATGTCTCCCAGTGATTTCCTGCGAGCTTAAATATGCAATTTATTATAAACACACATAAAACTCAAGTCTCGCCTCAGGAAGGCAAACCACAAGATGCCAATTACAGCATGTAAGCAGCCCCACCACTGCTTTTTACAATTCAGATTAATACATGTATTCAGGGAAATTCAATTTTGCATTATGCAAATGACCTTGCATGTCATTTTTAAGTTGGTAAGTTTCATGTCTTTAATGGTGGCGAATAAACAGGAATCCCTCCCAAACGGCATGTTCTGATTCGAAGGAGGAGCCGCTGCTGATATCCCCAAAACACACACACACAGCAGTATGATAAAGACACCACTGAACGCAAAAGCGAGTAGAAAAATGAGTAAATTATTGATTAGCCCCTGTCTTCGTTGTTAAATAACATTTCTTGTCAAACACTCGGTGACCTTGCGTTGTCTCTGCTGTGTGTGACGTTAATTATAGCCTCGGTATCAGCCTCATCTTTCTCAATTAGGCCATGCGCGGTAAACAGACAGACTGATCTCATCTTGAGCACTTTACAGAGTGTCTTAAACCGAAGCTTATTAAGAGTCCTCCACTCCAAACACAAAATCGTTACCTGCATTGACACACACCTCTCTGGCGTGTCTTAATTTCACCCTCCGCTCAAAAAGTGATACATTTACATTATCAGGGAAATCAATACAATCAAGCAGCATCTCAACGGGAAAAATTGGGGTGCGCAACTAAAGTCATGCACGTGTGCAGGAAGGCTGTTGTAACACTACTGTTCTGTTATAACAGATGACTGTACCTTTTATAAGACCGTCACAATACAGTACTGGCCCTTGAAAAAAAGAAGCGTGCTGAATGTGCGCTTTTAGTGTACTTTAAATCTTAAAAGTATATTTCAAAAAGACAATGAAGAAAATATTAATTCAATAAGAGGTCATTTAATATCACATAAAATAATTGGGTCACTTCCAGAATAAAAATTTCCTGATAATTTACTCACCCTCATGTCATCCAAGATGTTCATGTCTTTCTTTCTTCATTCAAAATGAAACAAAGGTTTTTGAAGAAAACATTACGGGATTTATAGAGGACTTCAATGGTGAAAGGTCCAAACTGCAGCTTCAATGGGCACTACACGATCCCAGCCGAGCAATAAGGGTCTTATCTAGCGAAACGATTGGTTATTTTCGAAAAAAAAAAAAATATATATATATATATATATATATATACATATATTAACATTTGTATACATGTAATGTAATGCAATGTCTGACTTTAAAATGCCTTTCAAAGGATGAATTTTGAGAAGTTTTGAACTGATAAATAAATTCTTATGATTTCTAAAATGTGATGGGGAAAAAGGAAGAAAATCTTTTGGGACAAAGGTCAGAGCTCATGTTACAATGTAGATTTTTTAAGTTGCACTCTTGACATATATTAATCTATTACTTTTCCTACATAATTTGTAACACAAAAATATGGTAAAATATCTATTTAGGAGTCTTAGACCTTTTCAACGATGTATAATGTGTCATGATTAAATTAGGATTTATTTGTAATATGGTGAAGTAAACTTAGACGTCCCACAAAGGGGACGGTGACAGTTAAAGGGTTAATCCCAAATGCTCATCTTGCGCTAGCTCGACTTCACACACTATGTAGGTGGAAGTACTGACCTTGTGTTTACAAGGCAAATGTGCAAAGACAATCACATTACCATTACAATAAAACAACGATGTCGGATGATTGTGAAGTTTGAGGAGAAAATGTGTTTTTCACTCTATTCTACCTTTTTGAACTGAAGTACACAGATGAAGAACAGTGCAAGATGACCGATCGATTTTAAATCAAAATGTTTTAATAATCTTCTTTCTTGCCATGTAAAGTACTTGGATATAATTTATAGCTTGTATATTTTAAATGTATTAAGTTGCAACATAACAAATGTGTAATTACAACATATTTTAAACATTAAAGTGTTTAATGTAAATTAAATCAAATTAGTTTAGCATAAATGCTCGTCAGTGCATTCTGCAGTAACCATACTTCAAAGACAATACAATTATGAAATTACATTTAAAGATATACTCAAGTCCTACTTAAGTGGATCAAAACCACTGTAAAATTCAGCAAAATGCATTTTATATAAATTTAAACTATAATACATTTTTCTAAGTAACACACAATTAAGTTTCTGAAAACATTACATTCAGTTTGCATATTATTAAAGTACACTCTTAAAAATAAAGGTGCTTTAAAAGGTTCTTTACAGCGATGCCACAGAGAAAGCATTGTTGGTCCATTCAACCATTCAGACAAAGGTTCTTTAAAGAACCATCTCTTTCTTACCTTTTTATAATCTGAGGAACCTTCTTTCGCCACAAAGAACCTTTTGTGAAACAGAAAGATTCTTCAGATGTTTCTTTATGGAACTATTTAGACAAAAAAGGTTCTTCTATGGCATCATGAAGCACCTTTATTTTTAAGAGTGTATATTGTTTACACAATAAGTACTTTTTTAAAGGTATGCTAAAGTGTAACTATATACTGTAAAACAGTATATTATACCAATAAAACTGTTCTACTATCCCATCATCAAACTGTATATCCAATAATAGGAGTGTTTGATACACTGTACTATAATAAGACATGCTATATAACATGCTGCTAACCCCTAATAAAACTCATATTAAAAACCGTATTTGCATAGGACTGTTATTATACAGTTATAAAGTATACTGTTATTACAGTTATAGTAGCTTCACAGGGCCATCATATAATAGTCCTTTTTATACTCCTGTTATTAATTTATACAACTGATACAGGTTACTGTCCTTTCATGCAGCTGTTTCAATAAACTACATAATTTAGACAGTTTTCTCTTGTGATTCATCACTGATTTTGTTACATTAAAAAGTGATACATTTAAATGAACGAGGAAATCGATATAATCAAGAAGCATCTCAACAGAAAAACAGGGGCACAAACGGTGTGAAGCCTGAACCCCTAGTCTGTTTTTAAGGTGAGCATAGAGATGAAGTGAGGGGATTTTTCTGAATGCAGGGTAAGCCAGCGCTGTTCACAGGAGTGAAAATGGCAGCGATCCCAGCGACTGTGCTAAAGTCATGCATGTGCGTCGAAAGGTTGTTAGTTCTGCTATTTTAAACATGTTGTGGGGTGAGGTGGGTGATGCCAACCTAGACACAAAATGATGGCAGCAAGCAGACGCTTCACAGATCTCATCATAGTTTCTGCCGGCCGGTATTTACATCTGAGCACCACGTCATGTCAGTTACCTCCAAAAGCCTCTCCAAATGCTAAAGCCTCTCTCTCTCGCGTGCTCTCTCTCTCTCTCTCTCTCTCTTAAACAGACAGGGGTACCATTATTTCTCTGCTTCAGTACACTTAGGTGAGGCTTCAGACTCCAGTCTCTCTCTGTCTCACACACACACTCTTCTCAAAATCAAAGACAGGTCTCACGCCTGTTATTAAGCATGCTTGCACCCTGTGCGGGGAAGCTGACACCAAACAAGCCGTTCCTCACAAACTCTACATGTGTGGATGCCATGCAAGCGTATTTGGCAAGAATTTTAAATATGTAGCATTCACTGCAGATTTCACACAGGGAGGTGAGGGCACAAGTCAGTTCTTAGCAACATAATGAAATTCCACATGAAATTCCATTTGAATACAACATAATTATTACTGAAATATTACGTAATATTTTATTTTACAGT
>JAHKKF010509258.1:0-13060 GCA_019740295.1 Labeo calbasu
TTATTTCTCATAATTGCAACTTTATTTCTCACAACTGTAAATTCACATTTCACATTTGCATCTTTTCTTGTAATTGCATCTCTCAAAATCTTACAATTGCAAATTCAAATTATTTTTTCAATTGCCGATTTAGTTCTCATAATTGTGACTTAATATTTTACAAATGCAACTGTATATTTCATATTTGCATCTTTATTTCTCATAACTGTAACTTCGTATTTTACATTTGCATCTTTATTTCTCATAATTGCAACTTTCTCACAATTTTATCTTACAATTGCAACTTCAAATTTTACTTCAACTACATTTTTAACTGCTACTTTATTTCTCACAATTGTGACGTAATATCTCACAATTACAATTTTGTATTTCACATTTGCATCTTTATTTTTCTTAACTGCACTTTTTTTTTTTTACAAATGTGACTACATATTTTACACTTATGATTTCATATTTCATGTTTGCATCTTTTTTCTCGCAATTGCAACTTTATTTCTCATAATTGTGACTGATTATTTTACAATTGCGACTGTTTCTCGTAACAGTCACTTTATGTCTCACTATGTGATTTAATACTTTTAAAGTACATGATAATTACTGTAGCTTTTACACCGCAATTAACATATTGGTAACATAATAACATATTGTTTTGAATATAAAGCACTACTTTTAGACACCCTTATCTGGAAAGGATGCTACTTCATTTAAATCTGGTTCACTAATGATAATTTTTCATACATTTAACCTATCTAAGGCATCTGAACACACTGCTGTCTACCACATATGTGTGTGAATGTATCTTCAAACCTTCTTAATTCACACTGAAACTCTTGTGCATATAGACTGTTATGTAACAGATCAGAGAAGGCAAATGGATGTGTAATCCCAGATTACAAACAACCAACAAAGAGCACATGAAAGGGTCATCCTCCCACTGCCTTTACGCTGCATTATTCAAGCACATGCTCACAAACACCCGTTCGTACAAATAAACACACTCACCATGGATACACACATCTGTGTGTGTGGTTTCTCATTAGTACTACTGCAAGATGTTTGCTAAATTCACACAGGCAAGTGTGCACGAATGTTTCTGTTTCCACTTAAGTACAGTTTGTTTCAAAAGCTTAAAAAAAATTAGAAACATAAAAGAGCAAATGCAAATGTGATGCGATGCTCATGTGGAAGATACAGGTTTAACATATGCATTTACATGATGAAACAATGAAAAATACAAATGAAAAACACAATCAAATGAAAAAGTGAGCTAAAGAACAAATTTATCAAAAACAGATAATTTGCAATTTTGAGAAAAGTAATAGGTTGTTTAAAAAAAAATGTAAAAGCAAAAAAAAAACACTTATAGTTTACACTATAATGAGCAAATGTGGATTTTACAATCAACAATGAAATTTTCTAGATATTATTTCACAAGATAACCATTATAGAAGATATTCTGCACAACCTGAAATAACAAACGTATGAACTGCATTTATCTTTACATGAAGAACACCCTCATACTTTAAACATCTATTCATATCTGAAGAGTTTCAAGAATACCTTTTCAATCTGAGCTTGTTCTAGAATTCTTCTGAAGGATTTTCAAAAACAACCTAGTTAATGTGGCTCTCTTACTCACAGCTGACCCAAGATCAGCCAGCGCTTGATTGTGAATCCATCACATCTATCACAATAGCAATCTTCCCCCCTGCCTGCACGTCAAGATCTTCAGCCCACAATGAAAGCCTGCTGACCTCAGATCAGGCCTATTCAACTAGTAGGGCTCTTAAGGCCATTTTGGTGCATCCGTCTACACTACACATTAGCTGTAAGAGGCACCTCAGCAGACCGTTCGCAGACAGAGAGCTCTTATCTGGGTTATGGTTTGTCTCTAACACAATGGCCTTTCAGATTCTTGCCCTCCCAAGCACAAGACGGGCGTTGAACATCGCCTCTTTGCTCAGTGAGGGAGTGGAAAAGAAAATGGATTTGTGAAGAGATATATCAATACACTCGCTCGAATAAACTCCTTTCTCTCCACCTCAAAAAACAGAGAAATAACTAAATCCTATAAAATAGGTATTTGTTATAACAATGCAAGACTCAAAAAGTGGAAACGATACTGTCATTTTTTTAAAAGAGGGCTGTAATTAACTCCACATCTATTGCATCTTAAGAATAGGCCCTGTAATTTAAATTGAGCAAATAATTGTATCTGAACATCTTGACAAGACAGGCACAGCAGATTAGAGGAGTTGCATCATATCACCTCTGAAAATGCTTCTGTGTGGTATCATGGCGCTATTATTCTCTCTGTAAAGTAGATTGTGGTAAATGATGTCATACAATAACTCAATCAACACACTTGTAAGGGCATCAGATTACACAGCTAGCAGCTTTTGTCTCAAAGGATCGTCTGAGGACACCTTGCACTTCATGCTTACAATTTAGATTATTCTCATTTCTCATCCAATGTTACAATATGCTTAAATGACGAATGATCATATCATGCTACATAATACTAAAATCCCTTTAAGGCAATTTATCCGACTCGTTGGCCATCTTGGTAACGCGCTAGACCTGAATGGGTCGGGGCTAAAATCTTAAGTCAGAAATGAAATAACAATAATATAAATTGTGTTCGTGAAGCAAAAAAATCATGCTGGTCCTTTAACTGTCATACAAGACTTTCAGTCCCACAGTTGCCATATAAATTGCGACAGTAAGGTTCCATAGGTAAAAATCCCATTCATTTTCTCCATAGTGCAACTGATTTTTAACAATAACTGATAAACCATTAAAGCCAGGCCTGGTGGGAGTGACACAGTTGTTAAACCGGTCGCTTTAACCAAAAATTGTCCGTCATTGACAGAATTTTTTCTTCAGTGATGGAAAAATTTGAAGGCCGTCCGTCATTTTGACAGATTACACTGAGGGTGATCTATTGTAAATTGTAGCTGTAATTCCCACCCCTGTCCAGTTGGTGGCGAGTGCGCTCCAGTCTGGCAGCAGAGCAGAGGATCCAGAACAAAAATGAAACTGTCACGAATGTTTTCCTATGCGTTTGATTACAACAGGAAAGTACCCAGAAGCTAAAACGATCTATCACGGCCCATTAAAGAGCACCAAAACGGTAACACAGTAACACAAAGCCTAACCTTTTGCTATTTATTGGAAGGAAGACACACTATATACTGTTCATTCATCAACTGAAAACAGCATAGACCAAAAGATCGATTGGGATTTAAGAATCGATACTGGTTCATTAAAATGATAATCTATTAAAAGCCCTAGCGTATTTTGTTGTTTTTAAACACTGCGCTGTCAACCTGTAGGTTCATAAATAAAAATGTGAACTAAAATAAAAGAAATTAAATGTGTTATTCTAATTGAAATATGAAAATGTTAAAGTAGCGCAACCTCTGTTTTGCATATAAGTGTCTTAGCAGTGTGTGGACACAACCACCCTACAATGAATCCATTCACTCCATTTTTTAATCCCCAAAAAACCTAAACACTCTCAATTATCAAGCCGTTTTGATTTTCTGAGCAGCATGATGTCACACTGTTCAGGCCCCACCCACGAGCGCTGACGGACAGTCTCGTATTTGCATAACTCCGCCCTCAGTCAGTTGTATGCTGTACACCATTTGAGAGTCACTGAGGACTCAGTGGATAGTTTTGTTTTTGATAGAACACGACACCGAATACAAAAAAAGGGGGGGTGGGGCAAGCATTAGCTCACTATCATTTAAAGAGACGGGTCGCTGTGAACAGAGCTGTTTTTGACAGGGCAAAAAGGGTGTTGTTTTACACGACCATTGAAGAATTTAAAATTATGTTGCAGACATTTCATGAAGACCCTAAAGAATCATAACAACTTGTGGAAAATGAGCATCCGATGTCCCCTTTAAGAAATGGTATATGTTTTTAAGCCATCAATTCATGATACTTAAAGGGGACATCAGATGCAATTTTCACTTTTTTAATATTTTTTGCATTAAGCTAGGTCTGCCAGCTCAGAAAAGCTGAAAAGAAAACATGCAGCCAATACGTTATGGGCTGTCTGAGTCTGAAACTGTTTCAATTTGCAACCGGTTTCTACGTAGACAGGTAGCTATTTGAATAAGAAAACCTCCTAGCCATATATGAGTCCAAGGCAGCAATTCATGCTTCTTGTGTTGACATGTCCCACTGAAAAGAGGGGTGGGGTGAGCAGTAGCTCATTATCATTTAAAGATACATGCACTGATATTAGTGGCTGTGAACAGAGCTGTTTTTGACAAGGTAAAAAGGGTGTTGTTTTACAAGACCGTTGAGAAATTTTACCCAAAGTATGTTACAGACATTTCATGAAGACCCTAAAGAACATACCAACTTGTGGAAAATAGGCTTCTGATGTCCCCTTTAAAATTAGTATTTAAATAACTGTTTAACGGCAGAATTCCTAGTGAAGACTACATTACCCATGATTCTGCAAAAATAATTCCACCAATCAGAGAATTGTGGCCATGAGAGCTCACTCTGTACCAAACGATCTATATCTATCAATGTATTCATATATCTTTAAATCTGTAGTTTTATATTCCTGCATCACTTTTAAATCAATTGTTATTCACAACACTTAATGGGACTGTAGTTCTTTCCCCTACTAAAACCATTAGGTGCACAGTCTTGTACTTGTTTTGTCCGATTTTCATATACTTATTTGCTTCAAATCAAAGTTTGTGTGATTCACCTCATATCTGGTTGATTTGAGTCTTGGCTTGTAACTCTTCAACAAAGACTTTTTATTTTGACTAAGACTGTTGCACTCTATTAAGCTCTGCAATCCCTCTACCAAAAAACGGACTGACTCTTTCAACTGTAAGGTGGAGTGTAGTACAAACACAGACACCACCATAGATGGTTGTTGGTCATCATATCCGGCACTGTGGTTAATGGAGTTCAAAACCTCTCCATATTGCATCAGCTCTTGTAGTTGTGCTCTGCCCTAATTACGTCTCTGTTTGTGTCTTTTTTTATGTTTTATTTTATGCAAAAGTCATTAGCGGCATAATTGACTGAGCCTTAGATGTGCATGTGTGCTCAATGTGTGCTACCTTCCCTGAACAGTCTTTCTGTTGTGCCTGCTTGTTTGTCTCTAAATGTGTATGTAATCGTGTTGGTCTGTCTGTTAGCGTGTGTGAGAGAGCAAGAACAAGGAAGAGAGAGAGAGAGAGAGAGAGAGAAGACATTGTAGGAGATTGTTAATAGCCTTCTTAATTAGGCTCTCCATTCAGTGTGTGGGTGGGTACGTGCCGGAGACAGCGAGCGGCAGCAGCGTAAGACATCTGACATGGTCCTACTGATCATTAAGTATGTGACAGCGTGCACCTTGTCATCATGACTAATAAACTGACTAAACTACCATTTCTGAAGCAGACAGCAACAAGCACCGTGAAGAGTTTCCATATTTAGTTGGCGGCATAAGCAAGCCCTGCGTTAATAAAAACAGCAGAGCTGCTTATAATCTTAAGACGGGTGAATTAGCATGTCACTGCATCGTAATTAAAGCAAAGACGGGGGGAGGGGAGGTAAACAAACACTAATGTTAATTTGATATTTCCACAGAACTTAATAACAACAACAACAACTATACACAGAATCATACAGCAAAGCTAGCAAAGATTCACATTCAAGGCCCAGAAAGGCAGTAAGGACATCGTTAAAATAGTCCATGTGGTTCAACTGTAATTTTATGAAGCTACGGGAATACTTTTCGTGCACAAAGAGAAAAAACAACAACTTTATTCAACAATTTCACATGGACTATTTTAACGATGTTCTTACTACCTTTCTGGGCACTGAACGTGTCAGATGCATTGCAACTCAAATGGAGAAAATAAATAAAGGAGAGGAGTCATATTAATTTTTTTAACTACAGTTTTAGTAGGTTTTTAAGCTGTTTAATAGGCTAAAGAGTGAAAAATAATTCAATAATATTCTCTGGAATATTGCACAAACCTACTGACCTTTGTCATTCTAGATTCTGAAATGCCTGCTTTCAAAGCGCTGTTTATCTATGCATTTGCACAGAACTATACTCAAATGCGATCGCTTGCGGAGATAATAAATAATTAATTTCCACAGAGTTGTATTTATTTAGATGTGTATTAGTGAAATAATGGTTATATAGTAAATGTTAATATAATTTAGGGTGTTTTAAACAAGTGAATCTTGTTGAAAGTCACAAGCGTGGCTGTGCTGGAGCATTTCCTGAGCATCAACCCGGTGAGTGAACAGCAAAATGAAAACGACTTCATGAGACTAATGATGAGCATATAGACAACAGAGAGAGAATTAAATTCAGCACTTTTATTTCCATCATGCGCTCATTCATGGCTGCATTATTTAATTCATGCAAAGTTGGGACAGGACTTGACAGATTATTTTAGCCGACTCCGACTTTACGAGACTAATAATGAGCATATAGACAACAGAAAGAGAATTTAGCACTTTCATTTCAAACATGTGCTCATTCACGGCTGCATTATGACTTGACAGATTATTTTACGCGACTCTTAATTTCTATTTCTTAGAGCCAAGCTGCATAAACTAGCTACATATCAGGCATTTATGTAACACATCTAATATGTGCATTAATGGCTGTTATATTAAAAAAAATTACTAATTACAGCAAAGCAAGTATGCTTTACCTATGCACGCCGTTGTTGTTGTCTCGTCTCCCCTCAGACGCGCTGTAATGGTGATCCTGCACACAATTCTTTTCACAATGGCGCTGTTTATCAGTGAATCGGATATTACAAATCCGACTAGGGTAAAATGCTGAAATATCAGGAAAAATATCGGTAAACCGATATATCGGTTAATCTATAGTCAGAAAGCTTTCGAATTTCAGCAAAAATATCTTTATTTGTGTTCCGAAGATGAACGAAGGTCTTACAGGAACGATATGAGGGTGAGTAATTAATGACAGAATTTTTATTTTTGGTTGAGCTATCCCTCACAAGACCTTATTCCAAAACAAAAATTCTCATTTAATGTACTCACCCCCTTGTCATCCAAGATGTTCATGTCTTTCTTTCCTCAGTCGTAAAGAAATTTTGTTTTTTGAGGAAAACATTTCAGCATTTTTCTCCATATAGTGGACTGGTATGGTGCCCCGATTTTGAACTTCCAAAATGCAGTTTAAATGCGGCTTCAAACGATCCCAGCCAAGAAAGAAGGGTCTTATCTAGCGAAACAATCGGTTATTTTCATTAAAAAATAAAATGTAAATACTTTTTAATCTCAAACGCTCGTCTTGTCTTGCTCTCCCTGAACTCTGTGTATTCTGACTCAAGACAGTTAGGGTATGTCGAAAAACTCCAATCGTATTTTTTCACTCAACTTCAAAAATCATTTCAAAATCATCCTACATCGCTGCAGAAGTACTGACCGAGTCTTTGCAAAGTGAACATGCAAAGAAAATCAAACACCCTTAACAAAAAAGGTAAAACTGCGATATAGGATGATTTTGAAGTTGAGGGAGAACATGAGATGGGAGTTTTTCGACATACCCTAACTGCCATGAACCGGAAAAAAAACAGAGTTCAGGCAGAGTAAGACAAGATGAGCGTTTGACATTAAAAGTATATAAATTGTATTATTTTTATGAAAATAACCGATCGTTACGATAGATAAGACCCTTCTTCCTCTGCTGGGATCATTTACAACCAGATTTGGGATTGTTTGAAGCCACATTTAAACTGCATTTTGGAAGATAAAAATCAGGGCACCATATCAGTCCATTATATGGAGAAAAATACTGAAATGTTTTCCTCAAAAAACATAATCTCTTTACGACTGAAGAAAGAAAGACATGAACAGGACAATGGGGTGAGTACATTATATGTGAATCTTTGTTTTGGAAGTGGACTTCTCCTTTTTTTCTGAATGACAGCGATACTTACAACAACCAAAGTAACAGAACCAATCACACAAAAGTCATTTGCAAACCAAACCGCTTTCTTTTGCTCAGTGTGGCAAATTTGGGCAACCAAATTGATGCAAAATGGGCATGCGGAAAACTTCCAATACCGCAAACTGCTATTGAAATGACTGGATTTCACCAGTGAAAATTCACTGAACAATGGTAAATATCAATGTAAATTGAAAAAAAAAATATATATATATATATATATATATAGTTTTACAGGGTGGCCATGGCAGATATCTAGCTGAAGATGTCTGACTAATGATTAGTGTAGCCTATTATCTCTGCGCGCTGAGTTGTATTGAATTTCCATCTACTCTCAAAGGAAAACCATCACAACATGTACAATATGACTGACCAGAGCAGCTTTTATTGGGAAAACCAAATTTGGAGATGATTAATGTAATCCATTAATTCTGCCAATCAGATTCTTCTAGACTATAAATGGTTCTGCAGAACTATAATGGCATGGAACATACAGTGTAACAAAAACACAATTGTATATCTACGGAAACCTGCTGGTTCCTGATGTTTTGTCTCACATGAGTCTTATCTGTGAGGACACAACAACAGCTGAAGAATAACTTCCCACAGAGACTCTTTTTATTGTCCCAAGGCACTGACTCCGAAGACAATAGCAGCAAGCAAACAAGCCCCTGGGGACTCAACCAAATAAGACAGACAGTCTTGTTTTTGACCTCCGATTGTATGAAATGAAACTCACAGCAAGTCTTAAAATGAGGCGGAGCTGAAATTCAAACAATACGTAATGCACTGCCTCTCAAATTTCCACTTTACAATTATCAACTCTCCAAGCTGAAGCTACTATATATAACAAACGTTTTTGAATAAGGCACTCATGGATATGATGAACACTTATAAATTATTCAAGATCCCGACATAAAAGACAACTTTATTCTGTCAGAGCTCTGCCTTTGATTCCAGGCCAGGAGAAAATGCCTCAAACACCAAGTCTCGATCTCTCAAACATTGTGCTAATGTGGCATGGCTGCCGCTTTGTTAGTTTTCAGGATTAAAGAGCTTTGGAGCTTTCAGAAACTTGGTTTTGACTTATATCTGATAAGCAAAATGTCAAAACAAACTAATCTTAGACAGAAGCATGTTTTGCATGCAACTCAACATTGCAAAGGAGAGATAATGACGACTAGTAAAGCAGATTTCATCATTCCTGAATAACAGTCGAGTACTTTTCCTCATAGGATCTGAGGGAATGCCTAGCGGTATAGCTATTTTCACATGGGACACATACACCCTTGTTGATTAAAACCTCTGAAAGCAATGTTGCATTGAATAAATTCTGTTTTCTACCATCTTAAATGCTTTGATGGGGGTTTTAAGATTTGCATATTGCCAACAGACCACTGACATGTTTGTGACATTCATTAAGTTCACAAATGTCAGCACCATTCCCCTGAACTCCCAAAAAGCATCTGCATTTATGCATCTTTATGATGAACTTAGAAAGCAAACACACAAAACAAGCAAGTTACATACAGGATTTATCTTGGATGTTATAGAGGTTTTCCTAAAGCACAAAAGTAAAGCTATGCGTAAAGTATGTGTAAATATGAGACTCTCCCTGTAAAAGGTTATCTGAATCACACACTAAAGTGCTAACAAGAGATGTCCTGCAACCATTTCATCTAAACCAGTTCTACCTCAAATACAGCATAAGATAATCTGTATTTTAAGCTTCCACTTTCTCTTCAACATCCTGCAAAAAGTCAACAGATGTGTGCTAAAGCAAAGACAGAAAAACATGACAGTGATTGGAAACGTCTGACAATATACAGTATTGGGAAAAATGTCAACAGTGAAAGTATGGCAGGGCTACTTGTTTTTCTGGGAAACTTCTAGGCATTTTGTAAACATTTCATTCAAGCAGTCTGTTTTGGTTCTGATATCCTGGTGAAGGCATCTGAGATGCTGGAGGGAGGTAGTGAACGGTCTAAATTTCTGAGTAAAAAAACTGAAAAGGGCATCTCAAAGTGCTCAAGTCAAAGACACTGTACTGTAAACAAAACTGTATGTTATATAACACCTTGCAGTTCATCTAAAGATACAACTTTCTGTCTTTGTACTGTTATCTACTCTCATAAGAGAAGAATTCTTGGTGTTTTTGTTAAAGTACCACAAAATATCTGAGATACAACTCTGAAATCAAAAATTAAAGCATAATGTTGCGCTCTAAAGCATCGGAAAATAGGAA
This sequence comes from Labeo calbasu, assembly GCA_019740295.1. Classification (NCBI taxonomy): domain Eukaryota; kingdom Metazoa; phylum Chordata; class Actinopteri; order Cypriniformes; family Cyprinidae; genus Labeo; species Labeo calbasu. The sequence goes on from JAHKKF010509258.1 coordinate 10,209, forward strand.
TAAATTAATTTCCTGATGCATTTTATGTTGATTCAATTGTGCCAGAAGAGTGCTGCTCACTAATTCTTCATTTCTACAGCAATCTGTTGCTTGTGACTTTGCCCTCTTACCTTTTGCTGTCGTCTCGCCATGTCGGTCGGCTGCTTCGCATTAAACGGATAGGCAATACAGCGCATCACAAAGACGTAAAGCTGAAGCCTCTTCTTTCGCTTCTCTTCCTCCCTTTGCATCTTTTCCAAATCATCCTTCTCCTTCTCGATCGCCACTGAGGGGCTAGGGCTCGTTGGTCGGGCATTGGTGCTTCGGCTTGGCTGCAATCCACCAGAGCTTTCGCTGGTCCTGCTTGGAGACACCCGAGGACCACCAGCCTTGGGCGCCGCCACCACTTTGCGCTCTTCTTCCACAACCTCATCCGCCTCCTCCTCGCTGGATGATGGGTCTAACATTTTAATCGAAGTTCTTGCTTCTCTGAAATCAAAAGATCGGCGTCTTTTTTTAGTAACAAAACACGTGCAACTCGCTTCAGAGGAGGAAAAAGTACGGAAGACGCTTATTTTTCCACAGCGTACAATGCAAACGCGACATCAAAAGTGTCACTTACCCTCAGCGCGAGTGAAAAAGCTGCTCCAACAGCCAGTAGTCTTCCACCGAATTAAATTGTTGCTGCTTACGTGTTTTCTTCGTTTAACTCTACGTTTACCATAACGGTTTTAATGGAAGATAACACGGGGAGGGTCGTAAAAACAATTCGCGGCTGATGCTTTTCTGGTTTCCTCCGGCAGGCTTTCAATTTAGTACCGAATGGTACTGACAATATACTGACAATGAGAGCTGCACTCGCTGAGAGCTGACCGTGGTTCTGAACTGAAGCTGGAGGGGGAGGGGGTCATTGACGTGGTTTCCGCGACAGCCACTATCGCGCTTTCTCTCGCGAAAGATATTCACCACGTTTAATCGACCGTTAACAACTACAGCAGTTCCTGAACAATTAGACACACTCAGTTTTGTGTTTTTCATACTGGAGTATAGAACTTTAGGAATTTATCCACGACTTCCTTTTAATGATTACAGCTGCGTTGTTATTGTTGTTGTTTCGTACTGGTTTCCAAACCAAATTATTTCATATGTGACCCTGGACCACAAAACCAGTCATAAGGGTACATTTTTTTAAATTGAGATTTATACATAATGTGAAAGCTGATAAGCTTTCCAGTTATGTATTGTTTCTTGTGATAGGACAATATTTAACCAAGATACAACTGAGTGAGAAAATCACCTTTAAAGTTGTCCAAATTAAGTTCTTAGCAATGCATATTACTAATCAAAAATTAAGTTGATATATTTATGGTAGGAAATGATCTGGAAATGATATTTAATGATCTTTATTTTTATATCCTAATGATTTTTGGCATTAAGAAAAATTGATAATTTTGACCCATAAAATGTATTTTTGGCTATTGCTACAAATATACCCATGCTAATGTGGTCCAGGGTCACATATTTGGCATGTCTGGTAATGTAAACATTAGTAGTAACACTTTAAAAATGTCATTATAGCATCTTTTTTTAAATGAAATTTATTAATTTCTGTCATTTCTTCTAGATTTTAGGATATTATGAGATATGAAAATTGTATGTTTTGACAGTCACTGGGTCTGTCCCAATACTTGCGTTTTTTTTTAACTTGACCACAGTGAATTTGTTTTTGTTTTTTTTTTCATAAAAAAAAAAATTGTAACAGTTTACACTAACATATTTTAAGTAGGGCTGTCAAACGAGTAATCGCGATTAATGGCATACAAAATAAAAGTTTGAGTTTGCCTAATAAATGTGTGTGTACTGTGTGAAATTATTATGTATATATAAATACACACAAATTAATGTATTTATTTAAGATAAATATGTTATTTATGTACAACATATTTTTATTTAAATATAACATTAATTGTATAAAAATTACAATAAATACATATACTTGTAAATATTTCTTAAATATACATATGAATGTGTTTGTATTTATATGTACATAATAAACACACACAGTACACACACATATATTAGACAAAATCAAACTTTTATTCTGTATGCGATTAATCACAATTAATCGTTTGACAGTCCTAATTGTAAGTAAATTTTACTCCTACTGCTCTGTACAAACTATTTAGTACTGTATTTAACATTTATAAAGAAATTAAGTAAATATCACATAGGCCTACTTAAATATAATTTCACATAGAGAATTAAGTGAAATCTACTTACCTAAGTATATTTACCAAAGAAAAAAAAGTAACTTTAGCTCGGCCAGTAAATTCTACTTAGTCAGTAATTTCTACTTAGTCAAAGCTTAGTTAAGGCTTGGCAATAGTTTCATTTTATTTAATATAGCACCTAATTAAATCATGCTTTTAAAGTGTATGTTACTTAGAAACTTTTAAGTAAAATATATAATAGACATCACACAAATACATTAACGCAGCACTCATCTGAACACAGAGACTTCAATACTTGGTGCACAATACACAATAACGGTAACATTCTGTGGTTCATTTTTGAGTATGAATGTGTCATTTTGTGTAGAAAATGAACAAAATCACAGGTTACCAAATCTAACAACAAAAGCAATGATAAAACTGTGTAAATACAGCTGGAAAAATCAACCTTATGAATTATTCATGCCCCAGTGCATTATGGGAACACCGGTATCAGAAAAGTTGAGTAGGTTTTACTTATTGAATTGAATTGATTAAGTTCAGTTGATTTTCAATGAATGAGAATGAAATGTTCAGGTAGTAGTCTTTAAAGCCAGAAAGCCAGAGTTAACATACATACCCCAACCATGTATTGTAAAGCTA
>JAHKKF010509259.1:0-16780 GCA_019740295.1 Labeo calbasu
ATTATATAATATTATTATATAATATTATATAATATACAATAACATATATTTAATTAAATTAATTAAAGGTAATATGTGTATGTGTGTGTGTGTGTGTGCATGTGCATGTGAAGCCTTTTTTTTCTTTTCTTTTTTTGCATTATTTATACATTATTTTTAAATTAAGCAATCCATCCCCTCAATTTATATTTAATATAAATATTTTTAATATACTTTCATATATTTAATAAATATTTAATATTTAATAAAAATAATATAAATTCTCATTTAAAAACTAATAAAATATTATTGTACTATTGACATTATATATTACATTAATTCATATTTACAGATTACTGTTTGCTGTAGTTTTTTCATTAATTTATTGTACAATATACGCAATGTATATTCAATTATATTAAAGAAATTATATGTGTGTCTATTTTTTTCTCTTTTTTTGCATTATTTAAACATTATTTTTCAATTAAGCACCCCATCCCCAATTTATATTTAATATATTTATATATAATTTCATATTTTTAATAAAAAGCTAAAACTAAATAAATTCTCATTTAAATTATTAATAAAATATTTTAAATAATAAAATATTATTACACTATTTAAACATTATATTAAATTAATTAAGCATTTATAGATTATTCTGTTTGTTGTAGTTCTTTTATTTGTTTGTTACACAACATACAATAACAATCAATACAATTAATTAAAGATTACAGTAATACAGTAAGATTCTGTAGTGTAGTAATGAGAATCTAATGAAAGTGATAGATAAATAGATAGATAGATAGATAGATAGATAGATAGATAGATAGATAGACAGACAGATAGATAGACAGATAGATAGACAGATAGATGATCATCCGGTCATAAGGTAGCTCTGTGTTTTATACTCTATATTTAAACTAAATTAAAACTGTCACTGTGGGAATCTGCAATGAAACTAGTCTTTCCCTGTCTGCTAGGTTGAATAAGACCGATCATTGGCTTTCCACAGACAAATACAGCAAAGTGGAGTTCATATCTGCACCCATATTTACTATACAGATATGGAAATGAATATCAGGGAAGACAGATTGAAAGGAGTTTGACTTGGAAATGAGAGTGAGATTTTTCATTACCGTCACAGAGAACCTCATGTGGGTCTGACTCCATCATTTGAATGTGATTGGTTATGCGCTGAGGGGAAAAAAGCACATTAGGTATGGGGCTTTCCTCTTATTTTTATTTCTTTTTTAACTCCTGCGGCCTGAACCTTGAGTTTTTAACAAAGAGGAAGACTAATACACACATAAAAAATAATCATGCGGCATTGTTGTTTGTGTGAAGTCGGTGCTTAAATTCTCTAAATACAACACTTTCAAATACCTATTATACGTCAAGCTATTTTCCTCCTGTGTTTCCAAACTTCAAAAGGCAAATAGCCTACAATTCCCTGGATAGATGAAAATTGTTGTCATGAATGGTTTGAGATACTGGTTCCAGTGTACACAAACATCTCATGTGTTGATTCGTCTGGCTATGGTTAGTTTGTCACAGCCTTTTAATTTGATACAAGAGCCAATTAAAATTGGCCCAGAGACATGAAGGTCAAATGGTAACCAGCAGGGTCGTTGCCATGGAAATTATGAACAGCTGCTCTTCCATAATGCAAAATGAAACCCACCGTAATTGCCGGGAATGAGAAATCGTATCCGATTATCAAAGTCAAATTGATTTACGCCTGCCACTACAGTACGTTACGCACCTTTAAACCAGTCCACAACTTGATCAAAAAGGGTCAGATGCGAAATTAAACCGAACAGTGTTAAATACCATTGCATAAAAATAAAATTACCTGCTAATAAATTTCTGTGTTGCTTTCTGAAAGCTGAGAAAGAAACGAATGCTAGGTTGGCAGGAGTAGTAACAGGACATGGGCGTCAGGCACAGCGTTGATATGCCACACCACACTCTTTAGCATCTGTGTCCGCTAATGAGCTGATTTCTGTACTGTTTTATCTAATCTCCCAGGATAGGCCATTAGCATCTCCAAAGAGAGAGAGAGAGAGTGAGAGAGAGGCAGCTTTAGTTAGCTATATTAAAAGCAATAGCGCGCTATTGATGGCCACAGCCAATAGCAGGGTAGCGCTAACATTCTCCCGGCTAAAAGCCCGCGCTAATAGGTCCCTTACGGCAGCGGGACTGCAACAAGGCGGAAAAGGAGGCGAGAGGTTAATTTGGTCCTGCCCAGGTGAACCAACCAGTCAACCCTCGCAAATTTCTCTTTCCCCTCCTCTCTACTCCAAACACTTAATGATTATTAACATGCTTCAAATGCTTAAGGAGCGCTGGGAGTCTCTCTCATACTCGCCCGCGCGCTCTCTCTCTCTCTCTTTCCTCCTCCTCTCTGGCGCACTGGAGCGCGGAGGGAAATCATTATGCTAATGAGCCTGCCGCCGCTGTTTTTATTTCCTATAATCACCCTCGTCTCCGTGGCGATCTTCAGGGACGAGCGGTGGTACACACACACAATCGTTCCGAGCTTTATAAATATTTCCCCTTTTTCTCGCCACATTTTTTTTCAAAGGAAGAACAAAGGCGCTTGTGCGTTTATAAGAGGCCTGTGTCTGCACGGGAGAGAGTTAGGAGTGTGGAAATGAATCGAATGCCACCGAGTAACTGGCTGTTAGCTTTGTCTGTGTCGTCTGGATGTGATTTTTTTGAAGTCCCACATTTAACAATAATACACACGCGATCAAATAGACTCAGATGGTGCGTCTTCAACCGTTTTTTATTTGGATTGATTACAGATAAATATTTCTCAAATGGCAGGTGAATGTGGAATTCTGTTGATAAAATTAGCATATGAGCCTGTGGCTCCTCAACTGTAGGCTTATCAACGAATTTTCGCGGGCGAAATCATTTAAATATGAATTTGTGCGTTTGTTTTGAAAGTGACTTCTTATGTCGCTATAGGTAACGGACGTTTTTGCCCGCGAAATTTCGCCGAACTCTCCCTAACCTAACCTAACCGCTGTTTAACCACGCAACGTTTGCTTTATTAAAAAAAGATTGGGTTGTTTTAGTCGAGCCGCTAAATGCGCAGAGCTCTTCACCAGCTCTTGGGGTAATTCAGACCCCTCTAGAGCTACACTAATGAGGGGATAATAGCCCCTGTGAAATGTAAATAAAACTCAAATCCCCTCACAGAGGGAGAGGAGGGGCCAGATGGAGCGACTCTGAAGGCTGGGAAGCGTTTCCTCTCTCTCTCTTTTTCTCCATTCAGTTCACTCATATACATCAGGTCTTCTCACTCCATTATCAGCCTGCTGAAATTTTAGCGAGCGAGGGAAATTGTATGCATTTGGTTCGCTCGCAACTTATTTCACACACTTTTCCCTCAGGACGGCAGGGGGAATCTGGTACCTCTAAAGACGCTGTTGATAAACAGACGCTACAGGGAAGACCCAATCCCTTCAATTGATTTTTTAAACACATTATTCATACATCCGGACTGGCTCAAGGGTGAGATAGGCTGACAGAGGCATTTGAAGTGAGCTGAATTGATAGGAGCGGGGGACCCGCAGTAATGTATTATGCATTATAGACAATGATCAGCCATTACAAATCACCTAAGGGCAGGCAATAGATTGAGTTCTCTGGAATATCTGATAAAGCGCCGCTTTGAGGAGAACAAACACACACTGAATGGATTTACCATCATTCAGAGCTTTAGCCCGAGCTCAGAATGCATCGCTACCCGCAGGGCAAAAAATGCTGCTGCCTTCCTCCTTTAAAAATAAACAGTATAAGCAACTTGTATGGGTCTCTCAGTCAAGGTCTTACTTTGCAGCGGAGCTGCTGTTGACAGGGGGCCTTTTAGTTTCGCTACAAAGCACATAAAACAAAAGATTGCGTACAGATGTACCTGACTTTGACTGGTGGACGTCTTTGTAAATTGATTGCCAGTGAAGTGCAGCACTCCTGTAGGGGGAATAAAAAACCAGGAAGTCACAATTCTCGAAGTGAACGGCAGAAATGCCAATTCATCAAATGATACATTAGTAATTTAGCGAGCTCACAGGCTCTCGCTAAGCCACGGGCTCAGTATAAATCCTTCAGAGCATTCGTTCCGACAGAGATGGAGGCGTTTCCACATCATTAGTGGCGGGGCAGAAAGCCGAGAGCCCCGTCGAGTCGCTCTCTCTCACACACACTTTTCCATCGGGCACAGATGGGGAAACATTTCCCTCATCCGAGCCACGAGCAACCTGTTTGTTTCCAGGTGGAATTCTTCCTCTGAGACTCTCCGGATAGCACAGCCGTTTACCTTTCTGCTCATGCGTAACGCTGCAGATGATGCCAAGACTACTTATCTAGACTACCGTGATGTGCACTACCACTTATTTTTAATGCATTCCCATGCGTTTGTTGTTAATCTTACGCACAGGCTATAAACATTTAAGAGACGTTTTGTTTACAGGATACGACTTTTTCTTTTGCTCGCAGAGTAAAAAGATATTAAAAAGACAAATTGTACAAAAACGGGAAATGCTGCAAGCATGATGGCAGTATGCAAAAAATAAATAAATAAATAAATGTTAAAGTAAAATAGTCTCAAAATGAAATGAACAGATATGCCCAGAATGAGTAATGCCCACCAGTTAAGCAATACAATTGTTTTCAGCTGTATGATCATTATTACTTGCTCTCTGCAGAGCCAATTTACTATTAAGAGCAGAGGTAGCCTTGGGGCTCTGAACAGGATACTCAAGTAAAATCAAATAAGAAACCTTATTCTACGAACTATGAATCACATTGTATGCGTGTGCGAGAACGAGAGGGGATTCTGTGATTTCACAATATTTGCTCAAATACACAAAAAGCATCCTGAGCACAAAAATATTTTGGTAGAATTTTCTGCTCTAATACTTATTTTGTCCTATATTTATTCAAAATACATTAAACATGTAATCCACATACAGTGGAGTGAGTTAAACAAATATCTTTTATGATGATCATGTTTTAATCAATTTATTTAAAAAAAAGTTATTTTATGTCATAATTAAGAAAAAAATATAAAAAAAAATAACTCACTAAAAAAGAAAACTTTTCAGTTATTATTTCATAGATAGATAGATAGAATTTACTAATTAATATTTGAAAAAGTTTAGTCTACCAAATCAAAATTGTGTGATGCAAACAACATGCATAAAATAAAATAAAATAAAATAAAATAAAACAAAACAAAAAACAAAATAAAATAAAATAAAATAAAACAGGAATTATATAAGATAATCTGACCTTTCATGAAAAGGCAAGGTTAGGCAAGGTCTCGTCAGATGTGGCATTATTCTCTAAAAATGTAACGATAATTATAAATGAACGATTAATATGTGATTAACATAATATAATGTTCTTTGAAAATAATAATTAAGATGTGTACACTCATATGCATTCAAGATGTAAGGAAAATGTATTATAAATTTTATATGTGACCCTGGACACAAAACCAGTCATAAGGGTATATATTTTTTTTAAATTGAGATTTCAAAAAGCTGAATAAATAAGCTTTTAATTGATGTATGGTGTGATATGATAGGACAATATTTGGCCGAGATACAACTATTTGAAAATCTGGAATCTCAGGATGTAAAAAAATCAAATTATTGAGAAAATCACCTTTAAAGTTGTCCAAATGAAGTTCTTAGCAATGCATATTACTAATCAAAAATGTAAGTTTTGATATATTTATGGTAGGAAATTTACCAAATATCTTCATGGAACATGATCTTCACATAATGTCCTAATGATTTTTGCCATAAAAGACAAATTGATCATTTTGACCCATACAATGTATTGTTGGCTATTGGTACAAATATACAAATAGACTTTTGTGGTCTAGAGTCACACACGGTTAAAAGCTTTTCCAAAATCACGTGAGAAATAAAGAGTACATTTAAGATACGCATGCATTTTAAACTACATTTTTAAAAGAGTTTATCTTTTCTTTATCATGGACACATGATAAAAACATGCACATACTATGCCACAATGATCTGTAATAATGACCACAACCAAAATCTGAAATACCGTGCCATAACCCGATGCCGTACCCCCACAGGTTGTGTGTTTCTTAAACCAATACCCCAAACTGAATATGTGTAGATTACCATGGCTTCCTGTATAATAGCTACCCTGATTTTGCAAACCTCTGAGTCAAGCATAGACTAAACGGCTGAAACGTTTGCTTATAGTCGTGTAATCATTACTTCTGTGATTCTACATCCCATCCATTGTGAACGGGGTGGAGTAAAGGACGCTAGTTACAATTCTCAAAATTAAAGGCGAAACATTCTCCTTCTAATCTACGTAAAACATAGAATTAAGCGAGAACATTTTGATCATAAGTTTGCGAGGAGGGAAGAACCCGTACGTGATGTATGACCTCAAAGCCGGCGGATAATAATGACTAAAACTTCGCAGACAGCCAAAATATTGTAAGTACATCAAACAGTAATTTTGCAGAGGCTCATCTCAGACAAAGACTTGGGAAATGCCAAACTAGGTGATCGTTCTGTGTCAAACGCAAACAAAAAAGAACAACCCAGCCACTGAGGCCGAGACGTGCCATTCAGCCGTATTAAGGGATCACCTCTTTTCTTTCTTTTATCTAATAGTAGGGATTTCAAGGAGCCTAAGACATTGTCTTGGGTAGAGGTTAGCAGACTGGCAGGCACCCACAGTACAGTAGCTGTGTCTTTAAGGAGACATATGAAGAATGCAGAGAGAGTGCTTTGAAACACACCCTGTCATCGTGCGATGAATGCCGAGTGTTTAGATAGCACCACACCGCCCTGTTTGACTGCGCCGCGGATGATCGGAAATACCGGCTTCAAAATGCTCCCATTTGATATTCGGAGCAGGTAAGATTACCCGGGATATGTGTTGTCAAAAAGACAAAATGCCAAAAAGGTTACGGCGATGCTTTTGCCCTGCCGTGATGTTAGCTTTGGTTCTTGTGGTGTGTCGTGGTATATACGGAGCCTAACCAAACTCCTTCCTCAAAGCAGATGCTCTACGAGAAAAGCCCAGAGTGAAGTTTCTACTGAGCTGAGACGCTCTCCACTCATTAGCTAAAAAGTATAAGAACTTTAAAAAGTTATCAAAGAATGTTAAATACGACTTTCTTCTAAATGAGCCTTCATTTACAGCGTTCTTTGTGTTTACTTCGTAATTGTTTCTCAAAGGAATTCTGCTTAATGAGTTGTTTGTGCACATGTTAGGCTATAAATATGTGCTGGTGTTTAAAACATCATAATTCACACTAAATAACCATAAAATGCCTTGTATTTGTTGGTAATTTAGACCAAAAATGAGAAAATACCTCATTAAAAGTACAAATAAAACTGAATGCATATAGAAGAAAAGAAGAAAGAATAAGACTTGATGATAAAATAAAATATTTCCTTTTCACACAAAGGATACTCTTTGAGGTAAATTGGTCACAGGATAAACCACATATGCTTGTTTTATCTTTTATGAATATTTTTAATGTTTTAAATACCACCAGGTGCACAAGAGTGACTTTTGCGCACTGTTTTGCTAATGTAAAATGCTGCAGAATGAACATTAAAAATAATAGTAATAATAAATACAAGAGAAGAGAAATACAACTACAAAATATATAGAATTTCTGTAAAAGAAAAAAAAAATATATATATATATATACTATTTTATTTTATTTTATTTTATTTTATTTTATTTTATTCTATTTTATTTTATTTTATCTGACCTGTATACAATCAAAGATCAAAAAACTTTCAGTATGCTAGTGAAAAATGTATATTAAAAAATGATTAACATTAATATAGTAATTATGTTTTTGTCCCACTCAATGCACACCAGTAAACCAGTAAAGTTAGTTGAGAAACTAAACCAATATTTGCATTTCTACACAATTTAGATGAAAAAAGGGGTCAATATGACAAAATAACCCCAGAATTGACCTTTGACCTCAAGCCTATTAATTCAAATGCAAGTAAATTTGAGCTTGCTGTTTTTTTTAATGTTGAAATACTACCAGATAGCGAGAGTGTTTTTTGCACATTTTTACTGAATGTAACATACTGCACAATGAAAATTTAAATAATAATAATACTATTAAATACATAAGAAAAGAAATACAACTATAAAATATATAGAATTTCTGCACAAACATATGTTTTATTGATTTTATTTTATTGATTTTATTTTTTTATTTTATTTTATTTTATCTGACCTGTATACGATCAAAGATCAAAAGTTTTACTAAATGTTACATGCTGCAGAATGAAAATTAAAAAATAAAAAATAAATAATAATAATAATAATATTAAATACATGCAAAAAGAAATACAACTATAAAATATATAGAGTTTCTGCAAAACAATATTTTATTTTATTTTTATTTTATTTATTTTATTTATCTGACCTGTATACGATCAAAGATCAAAAAACTTTAAGTTCGCTAGTGAAAAATTAACATTAAAAAATTATCACAATTTTTTTTGTGCCACTCCATGCACACCAGTAAGCCAGTAATTGTTTTCTCAAAAATTGAACAAGTTAGTTGAGAAACTAAACCAATATGTACATTTCTACACAATTTAGATAAAATTAAAAATGTAAAAAATGGTGGTCAATAAGAGAAAACCACACCAAAACTGACCTTTCACCTCAAGCCCATTCATTTAAATGCAAGTAAATTTTAGGTTGTTGGTTTGTTATCCTTTAGTGTTAATATAAATGTACATCTAAATTAAATTCTGTCTCTGTACAACATAAATCTGTAAAGGAAGAAGAAGAAGGCCAAAATTTCTAGAGCAACAATTGAAGAAGTGACCCAGATTATATGTGATGCTAGTCCCTATTTAGGGTGGTTTCTGGAAGAAGGAGGAAAAAAAAAACTCTCGCTTTTATAACAAGAAACATCCCTCTGACCCACATCATCTCATGTTCAAATAAGGAGCTGATCCTCCATGAGACTGAGACCCTAGAATCCCCCCTGCCCTCGATCTTTATTACACACACACACACTGTCTTAACAGGTGTACAGCGATGTCCATTTTAAAACACATACCTTCTTACTCTACACTTTGATTTTTTTTTCTGTTTTCTCCTCAGTGTCTCTTCTTTAGCAGGTCACTACCCTACAAACACAGATCTCTCCTAACACAAACGCAACACCTCAAAATATACACACGATCTGTCTAGACGGCCCAGCGCTGGATATGACATCATTCCCACATTCCCGCTCGTGGAGTGTGTGTTGATACGATGGCCGGTGAGTGTATTTATTCAGCTCTACTCACTCAATCCCCTCATGGCTCATTAGTGTGTGTGTGTTGTAGGAAAGGACACTGACGTGACGATGGGGGTCAGAAACACATGGACAGGGTAACGAGTGCCTCTCCAGGAACCTGCTCCACAAAGCTAACTGCTCTTTAATTAGCCACACACTCACACACACACATATACACACACACAAACTCCTATGGGCTTTGTGTATCTGCGCAAGACTAAATAATGTCTGATTATTTACCCACCTGAAGCATTTTCATGATAAACTACTAACATTTTCCACTGTTTTTTCTTTTATGGCTGCAAAGCAACCATATTTCAAAGGAGTTTCTTGGTGTAAGTGAATGATGCTAGTTGATTACAGACTGTACTAGTCTGGATTTATTTCGAACAGTAGAACCGTTCCTGTCTGGAAATTTCTACAGAGCTTGGTGTCATGTGCCATTTACTGTCAGATGTAAACTACATCTGTTCGTTCCTGTCCTTAGTCCATCCTGCTAGAACACTCAGAGGCCGAGAGAGAGAGATTGAGGAATGTTTGGGTTTGCACGGCCGATCTGACCGGTATAATTCATCATCTGGGTGTATATTACACTGCAGTCAACAGAGCCATTGCACAGTACAGGATGACTTTAGCTGACTTTAGCTAGAGAGACGGTAAGAGCTTAAGAAAACTGATTTGAACTCTGAATTAATTAATTTTACATTTTCAATAATGTTTTAATGTTTACATACTCTAATGCTTTATTTTGTATTCATCTAAGATTTGGTTACTTGTACTACTGTATTATGTATTTTGCTCTGTGTGTAATAAATAAAAACTAACATATATTTTGCACTAGCTGATGTATTTTTGGCATGGTTAAAGGAATAGTTCACTCAAAAATCCACCCTCAAGCCATCCTAGGTGTGTATGACTTTCTTCTTTTAGATGAATACAATCGGAGTTATATTAAAAAATGCCCTGGCTCTTTCAAGCTTTATAATGTCACTGAATGGGTGTTGAGATTTTAAAGCTCAATAAAGTGCATCCATCCATCATAAAAAGTGCTCCACGGAGCTTCGGGGGTTAATAAAGGCCTTCTGAAGTGAATCGATGTGTTTGTGTAAGATGTAATATGTAGAGATGTATGTAATATCCGTATTTAAAACTTCATATACCGCAATATCTAGCTTCTGCTAACTGCTGTACAGGGGCATCATGCACTCATTATTTGTGAGGGGGCAGGAGTGGTGGTGGTTGTGGGGGGGTCGTCATGTGACACACAGCAGCCACTATAGACTTAGCCCATGGAATATTTAGATTCTCACCTTCATAGATTATGTTAATTGATCTATAGTGGGTGATGGTCAAAGTAGCCTATAGAGTGTTTTCACGTTACGTCATCAATCCGGAAGTCTGCCATTGTGGCGGCATTGAGTGTAAACAATCCCACTGAACCGAACGGAACTCGTGAAATGGCTTGGCGGAAAAACAGAGAAACGAAAGTAATTCACTATGTCAGGATAAGAAATAGAAGGAAGAACTGTCAAGTCATCAGTCCGCGACAAAGAAGGCAGATCGTACGGATGTTTACCACCTAGTATAGGGCTCGACAATATAAACTGCCCTGTGGCCCGCACACGTCGTACATTCACTGCACCGCATTCATGTTCCAAAGTGTAATTTGGGTGGAAATATTACGATATTATTATATTTAGGCTGCAAAAGGCCGTTCACAGCTGAAGACGGACATAATGAGGAGAAAATACTAGGCAGATCAATCTCACTGTTCACGATGCACGAAATATTGGAAGAAAATCCTAAATAATGAATTGGGGGTAGGAGTTTATATGAATGTGTCTCTGAGGGGAACTCAGTTTTCAGAAAAGTTTACATGGTGTTTTCTTTTCATTTAGCATCTGTATAACGCATTATAAAGTGTAGCGCATCTTTGTGTATGGCAGTAACCAAGGAAACACTATTGCTGCTTAGCGTTGAACACTGTATTAACTTTAGTTTGTCAAAATAAAACGACCTTTCCTGCTTACTAAGTTCTTCTCTATATGATTTGGCAGCTCCCACACAGTTTCCGTGGTTTAGACAGCATAAATTAGTAGAACAACGTCTTCAGTGGTGCACTAACCGTGCAATCAATGCTTCCGTTTATACATGAGTTTAGCCGCAATGGCCGCGCATCCGGGTACGTTAACTGACCAGAATGTGGCGTCGGGGCAAACCCTCTATGATGTAATCACTTTCATTGTACAGAAAGAGAGCAAAGAACATTTACATTATCAAAGAACATTTTCACGGACAGCCTAGAGTTTAAACACTCTCAAAACTCCCATTAAAATCAGTGAAGCTGTTTACACTGTGAAATGAATATCTTACTTACATATTCGTACGTACATTTGGACTTTGTTGTTTCTGACGGGAGAATTCGCCAGAAAGATGTATTCAGTAAGCGAGCGAGTGAGGAAACACTGGCATTTTAGCGATGACTCATCTGGACGCCTCTGATTGGTCATTGCATTCATAAAATTAAAAGCGTCGTGTGTGATTGGTTAAAATGCGCAGTGCTGTAAAAACGTGCCGTCTCTGGCATAGCGCCAGCCAGCGAACGCAGATTTGAATTTAGCAGCGGATGATATGACGCACTGAACGTTCTAATCACGCCGGTGTGATTGTGTCAAATATAGAAAATATTAATTGGCTATTTTTTATCTTTTGGAAGCTGCATTCAAAATCCACTTGGCTCGTGCTCCTGCCCCTTCACTTTGAATGGGCATGACGCCTCTGCTGCTGTATGCGTGTTCCAGCGGATGACGTAGGACGTAGGCAAACGCAAAGCAAAACAAATAACACCGGTCACGAATTAAAAGTACAAAACAAGTGTTTTTAAAGAAAAATAAGAAATTTGCATTTCACTATAAGCCAAAAGGAGACCGGTTTTCGCTACGCTTACGTCCTTAGGGCTTATGGGGCCGTTCACATATCGCGTCTTTTGCGCGCTGAAGTTCGTTATTGCAGATGTATACGCGCGGCAGCCACGCTCATAACGGAAGCGACGCGGTCGGTTTTTCCAGGCGCGTCCGCGCCGCATCGAGATGAAAACATCTCAACTTTTCAGAATGCCGCAAGCGCACCGCGGGTCATGTGACAAGAACCAACCAATTAGTTTCATCCTTTCCCTCTCATAGCTGTACAGGGATAGTCATTTGTAAATAAATTTAGTAGCAGAGCTACAGCAAGTGATTTTTAGTGCTAGAAATCCGTTTGTCCTTTGATGAAACTTACGCTTCTTCATTGAGAGTGCGGGTCATGGTTGTTTAGCAACAGCAGACGCCACGGGAGGAGAAATCGGCGCGCCTAGCGTTTTCCATGCGTTTTAGGCACGATATGTGAACGGCCCCTATGTCATTTGCTGGAACACCACTCTCTCTTGAACTTGCGTATACAGCAGTTAGTGGAAGCTAGAGATTATGGTTTATAAAGCTTTAAATATGGATATTTTTCGATTCACTTCAGAAGGCCTTTATTAACCCCCTGGAGCCGTGTGGAGCACTTTTTATGATGGATGGATGCACTTTATTGCACTTCAAAAACTCAACAGCCATTCACTGACATTATAAAGCTTGGAAGAGTCAAGACATTTTTTGTACAACTCCGATTGTATTAGTCTGAAAAAAGAAAATCATATACACCTAGGATGCCTTAAGGGTGAGTATATTTATATAAGATATATATTAATGCTTTGATGCTTTGAAAACAATTCTAACGCTTTTTTTAAAGAGGTCTCTTATGCTCATCAAGACTGCATTTATTTGATCAAAAATACAGAAAAAAACAATAATACTGCAAAATGTTATTACAATATAAAATAATGGCTTTTATTTTAATATATTTTAAAATATAATTTATTCCTGTGATGCAAAGGGGAATTTTCATCAGCTGGTACTCCAGTTTAAAGTGTCACATAATCCTTCAGACATTATTTTAATATGCTGATTTATTATTAGAATTATCAATGTTGGAAACAGTTGTGCGGCCTAATATTTTTTTGGCAAAGATTCTTTTTTTCAGGATTCTTTGATGAATAACAAGTTAAAAATAACAGCATTTACTCAAAATATAAATATAATCTAACAATGTAAATCAGTGCTATCACTTTTTATATTATCACACATCCTTGGTGAATAAAAGTATTAATTTCTTTCAAAAAAAGAAAGAATAAAAATGTACTGACCCCAAACTTTTAAACACTAGTGTATAAACCTTTCTATTTTAATAAAATGCTCTTTTTAACATTTTAGCAATTCTTAGCAATCAAAGAATCCTGAAAAAAAGTAACACAGGTTATTAAATCATATATTAGAATGATTTCTGAAGAATCATGTGACACTTAAGACTGGAGTAACAGCTGATGAAAATTCAGCTTTGCATCACAGGAATTAATTATATTTTAAAGTATATTAAAATAAATAAATAAAAAACATTATTTTATACTGTAATAACATTTTGCAATATTACTGTTTTATTTTTCTCTCTCTCTATTTTCGATCAAATAAATGCAGTCTTGATGAGCATAAGAAATGTCTTTAAAAAACATTCAATCTTACTGATCCCAAACGTTTGACCGGCAGTGTACCTGTGTTCACTTTTTCGCAAGATGCGAAATACATACCCTTATGTGCGTTTCGTGACATATTTGATGTGAAATGTCCACTGAGTGGTGCTAAAAGAGAGACAGTTTTTTTCATATGGAACATTTTATGTGATGTTGGTTTTGTACGCGTCACAACAGTTTTGACTTGAAATGCCCATTGAGTAGGACTATAACTCTAATGCTCTGTGATGTTTTAAAATAATGTACCATCTGCACTACACCTAAACCTACCCGATAGTATGAATAAAAGCAAATGTGACGTAAAAACGCAATCACAAACATGCCGTTTTAGCTTGTTTTTCCATCTCCCCAGATAGCACATGTACGTCTGCAAGATGTCTGTTAAAGATTACTTGATCTGCAAAGCATCTGCTGTGTACAAACATCTGACAGATTTCTGTAAGATGTCAGTTTTACGTGTATTATAAATCATAAACATCATAAAAACATCTAATAGACATCTATTTGACATCTGATAGGAAACGTCCTATAGACATATTGCAGATGAGCAAACACTCTAAAAAATCCATCTTGCAGATGTAAATGCAGACATCAAATAGACGTCTCTGAGATGTACGTGTGCTATCAGGGTCTTATCTTTCAGCTCTTTCATTGTGAGTCATGTTTTTCACAGAATTCGTACCCAAGGATTCCACATCCTAAGTCCAATTCCATGCGGACTGAGCTACCGAGCAAGGTTGTTATGTCCGGTAAGGGAAACATATAGAGCTGTAATCATACAAAAATGATTACAAGTGCTTGTTGTTTTACTGCCTCGTGTTCATTTCTGTTGGAAACTGCAGTGATATGTACTTATTGGTGTGTATTTTGTGTCTTGTGAAAAAGTTCCCACAGGTACGTTTTCGTCATGAGATCAGGTAGAATGTATTATAATGTATCTACAAAAATATCAGCAGCATAACTGTTTTCAGCATTTGTAATAATAATACATGTTTGAGCAGCAAATCATCATATTAGAATGATTTCTGAAGGATCATGTGACACTGAAGACTGGATTAATGATGCTGAAAATTTATAAGAAGAAGAAGAAGAAGAAGAAATACTTATATTTAAATGTTAATAGATATTTTATATTTCTTTTTGATAAATGAACCTGTTTTTTGGCATTCAGACTGGTTGAAGACCAAATGCCAAATATAATTTGTAGCTCAGTGTGTTCCTCAGGGCTTGAGTGCTTTAGTATCTATCATCACTCCAATCGATAAACCTAATCCATCTAAAAACTATCAAACAGCTCAGCCTTTCAGACTCTGCAACTTCACAGCAACAAGCACCATTTAGAGTCAAGCAGCATTAGCGTCATTATTTTAGAATTAGCAGGATTTGATCATTCAGGATACTTAAAGAGGGTTAATGTTAACTCCAAACTGCGTCGACTTTAAAACACATTCTCTGTAAGCAGCTTTCATAAATATTTGACCTCTGTGTGATTAGGTCTTATAATACCTCAGCCTCTCTCTCTCTCTGCCAGGCCAACCTGAGGCCTGAATGAGCCTCTTGTAAGATGTGTTTGTGTGGATCTCTGCGGGCCACAGGGTTAATAAGCTAGTGATGATGGCAGCCAAGCACTGTTGACCTCTGCCAATATCATTATTATGCTGGGTCGAACCTGAGAAGAGGAAGGTCTCAATCAATTGAAATATTATTACGCCTCCTACCTGTCCACCAGTATTTAAAGAAAGCATCCGGTACTGAGTGAGAACGTTGGCATGTGTCAAGAGTAACTGGATCGTCTTTTACCGCAGAACAGATAAAGCCGAGTGTTTGAGCTGGATTAGCGCTAAAGGCCGTGACTAGATGAAGGCTGTTGATTGGCTGCCAGCACTGTGCCGACAGTGAAGTCTTTAATAAGACGTTCCTATGCTGTGGGATAGTGATACTAATATGGAATAAATGGCAAGTGTGGTAATAGTAATGTAATATTTTCCACAGATAAATAAAAAAATTAAAAAAGTACTAAAGTCTCATTATTTTAGATGTGAGAATAAACTTTTTTTATCCTAAAAATATATAAAAATGCAAAGAAGCACTGATTTGTGCAAGCCCAGGAAAAATAAAATGTTCTTGTTCAGATGTCAACTTTATTGCAGATGTTTTGTTTTTTAGTTCTTTGGTCCTTGTCAATATTTATACTTTTACTGGGCAAGGACACATTAAAGTATTAAAAAAAATAAATAAATACTTCATTCATTCATTCACATTAAAAATGCTGTTCTGTTGACAGCAAAAACCTTGTACTTTTCTTAAAAAGTACAAATAATTAAACAATGTAAATAATAAATAAATAAATAAATTCAGTTCTTTTGAACTTTCTGTTTATCAAAAAATCCTTAAAAAATGTATCCACAAAAATATTATGCAACACAACTGTTTTTAACATTGATAATAATAATAAATGTTTCTTCAGCATCAAATTCAGCGTATTAGAATGATTTCTGAAGGATCATGTGACACTGAAGACTGGAGTAATGATGCTGAAAATTCAGCTTTGCATCACAGGAATAAATTTAATTTTAAAATATATTCAAATAGAAACCAGTTGTTTTAAATTGTAACAATATTTGACTTATTGCTGTTTTTACTGTATTTTGATCAAATGCAGCCTTGGAGCAACTTCTTTCAAAAACCTTGTACCTTTCCTAAAAAATAAATAAAATAAATAAATAAATAAAAAAAAATAATAATAAAAATAAAAAACGTCTCAGGTTACGTATGTAACCCTGGTTCCCCGAAGGGAACGAGACGCCGCGTCGAAACGCTAGGGGAACGCCTCCAGCGTGATCGCGCTC